>QARZ01039310.1:0-10156 GCA_013407115.1 Glycine latifolia
AACGAAATTGAAATCCCAAACGCAAATACTGGAAAGCAGAAAGCAGAAAACGAAAATAAGAAACTAAGACAGAAACGAAATTAAGAAACTAAAACAGAAACAAAATTAAGAACTGGAATTGAAACGCAAAAGTATTCCGAAAACAGAAAATCCAGAGCAAAACGAAAACAGCAATTGAAAACGAAAACAGAAAATGAAACCTTAAGCCTTCAACAGAATCACTAAACAGAAGCAAAACCTAAAACCCTAAGAGAGCATAAAAACGTGAACAGTAGCCTGCTTAGTGCATGGGCACAGTTTCCTATATATACTAGTGACTAAACCTAAAACGAAAATGGGCCTTTTTAACAATTCTGGCCCAAAAAATCACTAAAGCGAAATAAAATGAAAATAAAATGCTGATGCGGAAAAAATGACGCTGACGACGTAATCCAATCTTCAAGTCCACGAAATAATTTCAAGCTCACTTAATTATTAAATTGCCCTGAAAATAAGAATTGGAATAATTAAACTCAGAAAATCCAAATTCGTTAAAATCTGAATTATCGGTCCAATTAAGAAATAGTGCGGAATATAAACGATTAAACACAAATCAGGGATTAAAATGAGTACAGAAATATGAGAAAATATAGGTAAAAAGGTGACTCATCAGTAATTTATTACTTTAATGAAATAATCGATTACATTGTCAATTAAATCAATTACAATCATTTATAACTATTTTCTCTATATATATCCACCTTGTGTTCTCACTTTCAATAAGCTTTGAATGAACTTTTACAACTCACAAACTTCAATTTTTCGTTTCTTGGAGATTTCAAAATCAAAGTTTATCTGAATTTATGTGATTAGTGAGTTGTAAACACACTTGAGATCAAGAAAGGTCCATTCAATCAAGTCTTTTGTTCTTGCATTTGAATGGAAATGTTGTATCTCTCCTTGACTCTGTTTCATATGGTTTTCACACATTGTTACTACAAGTGCAAAAGTTTTACTACATGCTAGAATAGAGGTGCTTCTAGTTTGAAGCTAAGAGTAGGTTCCTCTTAGGCTTAGATTCACTAAGGA
The DNA here is from genome assembly GCA_013407115.1 of Glycine latifolia. Taxonomy (NCBI): domain Eukaryota; kingdom Viridiplantae; phylum Streptophyta; class Magnoliopsida; order Fabales; family Fabaceae; genus Glycine; species Glycine latifolia. Next base: position 1,069 of record QARZ01039310.1, read on the forward strand.
CCCTAGGGTTGGGTGCCTAAGTTTCATTTTCTAGGTAGAATTTGAAATTGCTTGTAAAATCACATTGCATAGTGAAAATCTAATTTGGGATGAATTAGATAACTGGATTAGCTTCTTTATAAATAAAGAGTGAACTAGTATAAATCTTGTTCTCTATCTTCTCTTTAACTCTCATGTCTCTTTATTTTGCATTCTTTATCAATTTGCTAAGTTTCAAAGATATTTCAAATTGATGTACTTTAACAAAAGGGTACTATGTTTGGGTGATTGATTCATTATTGTTTTAAAAGAAAGTTGTGATACAATCCTTTGGGCAACAAAAGTTTTAAAACTATGTTTTTTCACCAATTCATCCCATCTCTTGGTTAGTACCATTGTCTATTTTCAAATAGCTTGACCTATGGCATGTGGATTTTCAAGGTGTTGTATGATGGTGTTGTCGGTGAGCCGATTCATTGGGAAAATCTTCAATGCCTTCAATGTAGTAAAAAACGTTTGTTTCTTGCCCTCTCTAAGTATGTAGGCTCCTTTACGAACATCAATGGTTACATGAGCAATTATCATGAAGGATCTTCCTAGAATAATTGGAACTTCCTGGTCCTCCTCTATATCCATAACAAAAAAAAATCAGCTATAAATGTTAAATGATTTACCTTTATTGTCACGCTTTCTACTTTCCATAGTGCTTTCTTTTTAGAACCATCAGAAAATTATAGAGTCATGTTGGTCGGCTTTAAGTTAAGGCGACCAATCTTATCTAAGAAAGAATGAGGAGGTTGTAACTTAAGTCATGACCTCTATTTACACCTGTATCTTTTGTTAAAGAGCTAAAAGGTTATATTGAGCATTAAGTTCATAGATACCTTTTGGGGGATTTGACCAGTTTGTTTCTATGATTCTCTCACTAGCTGCCAAATATTCAACTATGGTCTTCACTTGAATGGTGGTTTTATTGAGGTAGTTGTAAGATTGGGGCCATGAAGCCCGAAGGCATGTGAGAAAAACAAAATTTTTCAAGCGGAAACATACTTACCACACAAGAATCATTTTTTAGGACATAGATGTTACCTTGTTTATATTCGTTACTTAATGATCAATGATAGGCTTGAAGATACAAGCCCTCTAATGTTGATCCACATCACTTCTTGTCAAGACTCAAGAACACTTCTTGAAGACCACCAACAAACACCAAAGGAGGCAGGCTAGGCGCACCAATGGAGAGGAAGAAGGTTAGGTTTCAAAGTGTTTTTTACTTATCTAAGAGACTCACCAATAGATGATATTGGTGGCTGAATTTTCAGTCAAAACTCACACAAAGGGGCACGTGAAAAGGGAGGAAGATAGATAGTTTTTTTTTTCTCGAAAACACATAGAGAACTATGATCACAAGAACACAATTTATAGAAGAGTTTGAGTCAGATTTTTTTAACCAAAAAATCTGATTATGAAGCATCCCACACGTGAAGAAAAGATAGAGTTGTTGTATTTCAAAAATTGCCAACAACCTCCTATCATATCCTCCTAAGACCAAGTCAATTACTTGGGAATTATTTTGCCAAATAATAATTAAATATCAGCCGTATGTAAGTCCCATCATCAGCCCTCAAACTTCTTCCTAAAATCTAGGACATGATCATGATAAGATGCTAGTTGAATTCAAATTCAAATCTAGCTCTTATCGTCTCCTTTTTGATATGAAACTAACTACTATAGTTAATTCATATTTAAATTCAAAATTTAAATTATCAAATTTAAATATTAGATAATTAATTTAACTATTTAAATTAATTAATAATGTCTTGGACTATCCAAGCCCATTAACTCCATTCATGCGCCCCTCTTTCTTTAAGATAGGTATCCAAACTCTTTCTTGGGCCAACAACCATTATTAGGCCCAAACCTTTAATGCTATAATGTCATGACAATAAAGTGTTAGTGTGTGACCCATTAGGCCCAACATAGCTACTGACATAAATGAGTTTGGGCCCAACAAGGCCACTACCCATTTAATGACAACACAGAGCACTAGTAATGCTTTGTTGCCCCAGAACTAGTTAGGTAAATGACAAGATCATCCTATTAAATCTATTTGGTTTCCATATGTATTTCCTTTCATCTCGGTTACCTTCTCATAAAACCTAGGGTAAGGAAACGTATCTGCCCTTGCGGTTTAGGGTAAGCTTTAATACGAAATAGGGAGTCTCCAATTTTACTGACTCTAAAGGCAAATCATTTTTATCCAGTTACTCATATATTAATAATGATATCGAGACAAAATATGAAACAAAATAAAGAGAGCTTATAATTTATTTATGACAATATTGAAAAGTACATGTATGTCCTAATCTAATGAAAAGATTGTCTCTAGGACATCCATATACTAACAATCTCCCACTTGGCCTAGAGCCAATCAGACCTAAGTCGTAAACCCAAAGCCTCATAATGACTATCATGTTTTCTTAGAGAAACAACCTTTGTCAGAGAGTCGGCTAGGTTATCATCCGTGGGAATATAATTCATCTTTACATCCATCCTATCAATGATCTCTCTAATCAGGTGATATCTGCGAAGCACGTGCTTAGATCTTTGATGAGACCTAGGTTCCTTTGATTGCACAATGGCTCCAGTGTTGTAACAATACAACTGTATGGGCTCATCCACGCTTAGAACCACCCGTAGTTCAGATATGAACTTCTTGATCCAGACTGTAACGACCTAATTTCTAAGTTGATTTTACTACTAGTAATTTTTTTCTTAGAATAAAAACTTTTCAAGAAACGTGTATTTGTAAAAATTCTAAGTCATTAAAATTTACAAAATATGTAAAGACTAATTCATTAGTCAATGTCTCTGTTACAAAAGTTTATACAAATACAAAACTCTTTGCAAAATCCAGCTTAGTACATAGCTCCTTCAATATATCAATACTACTCCAGAGCTTCAAGGAACCTGTCCAGGGCTGCCTTCTAAGAAAAACATGAAACAAATCTTGTGAGAAATAAATTTCTCAGTAGGCAAAGCTAAATCCCGAACTTATTAGTAGGTTAGTAAATTCATTCAAATAATCAAACACATCCACAAGAAATATGCAACTATATGAATGCATGAGATGAACTATCCCAGGGCAAATGGCCTCCACATATCGTACTGTATGTGGCCACACTGAGTGTGGACGCTGCTATAGTCTTACGCAAACATGCATGAATTTTGCCATATATCCTTGCACCTGGGTACTACATATCGTACTGTATGTAGCATCAGATTCTGTTTCCCCAAAGCCTCGTACTGGACTTGGAACATGGAAACATGAATCCACCTATCTTAATCACATCAACATATCAACATCCATAAAAAATCAAATTCATAAGCAAATACATACTGCCTTATGGAAAGATATTTACATCATAACATCACGCGTACCAAAAGTATGGTTAAGCTACCATACTTTATTCAAACAAAATCATACCATCTTAGGCATGATAATTGAGTATCCTCAAGCTACAGACAAATCATGTTAGTATTCTAACTAATAAACCACAATATATCTTCCAAATAATTTCTAATTCCTTTAAACATTCACAAGAAAAGATCATAACCTAGCATGCATCTTAATCTCCTTTCACCTACCACCTTACTACTTTATCCTCAAAATTGAATCACTCTAGTATTTGAACCATTTAACTACACAACATTCAACCTCTACTTCTAAAAATTAATACAAAACAGTCCCATAATAAAAATATGAACAAACAGCCCAAATATCATCAAAATCACTTCCAAAGATCACTAAATATACTTCCAAACATCACTAATATTTCAGCCTATAAATCATCACCTATACTATGGTTTAAATCAATATTTCCACATTATAAAATAGCCTTCAAATGACATAAATTTCCAGCCTAAATAATAACCATAAATCTACCCATTTAAGCATATAGGTTAATCCAAACAAATGCTTATCTAGAGATTAAAGCCTAGCCTACTAAAATATGTAAATTAACCTAAACCATTGATTAAAAAGATTTAAACTTCACCTACCTCAAGTGAATTTGAGTCTTGATATCTTTCTAAGCTTGTTAAATCCTTCCTAAGGTTGTTTGCCTCTACACGTGATTTCTTCAAGTTGATGGGGTTTACTTGATTTAAGCTTTAAAGGGAAAGATGAAATGAAAGTGGTGTGAGGGAGAGAGAGTTCACGTGAGGTTTGAAGAAAGGAATGGTCTTGGAATTGGTTTGCACTTAGGTTCCTCCTCCTCCCTTTATATAGTGTTGAAGAAATGATTACTTAGGGAAAAATCTCATAAGCCATCATTATTCCTTTACAAGTGTTCTTACACTTGTTATAATCTTAGGGCTTCCTTCCTTTCTTCCTTCCAAGTGTCCTACTACTTGGCATGATCTTAGAGCTTCTTCTCCTTTGCTTCCAAGTGTCCAAAATCATGAAGTTTCTCCATTTCTCTTGCATTTTCGTGAAGTAACTTGCCAAGGAAGATTTTTATGCATTTTTATCCCAAACCTTTTTTAGTAAAATTCTAATTCTAGATTCATTAACCGTTGGATCTTCTTAAAATTTTAAAGGTACATTAATATCTCACATTTTTAACTTTTGACCGTTGGGATTGTTTAAATAATATCTATAGCTGTCCACGTGCAAGATGGAAGAGTGTAGAGAAATCTTGCCTTGATTTTTATGTTACCTTGCATCCATGCCATACAAGTGTCTTGCCACTTGTTTTCTTCTTATGGCTTATCTTCCAAGTGCCTGAATTCAAGAAGCTTCTTCCTCATTCTCCATGTTTCTCCACGTGAATGACAAGCCCAAAGGAAAGGAATACAAATTTTTCTTCCTTTCATGCTACATGTGGTCATTTTTTTTATGATGAATAAAAATCTAGTTTCAATATGGTATTTTCATAAAAAGAAATCCAATTTAATTTGAATTCTTTTATCTAAAGAAAATTTTGAATATTAGAATTCTAGATGTTCCTAAGAATTTATCCCAATGATAGTTTAAATTAATCCCAAGCAGTCTTATACAGGGCAATACATAAACCTTTTATTCTAGACTACATCTTTATCTTATTTTTGATTGGTCTATACTTCTTTTGACCATCAAAATTACTAGATCATTTTATTAAATAGGTCTATTCATACTATAATTAAGAGAAAATTCTATAGATTTTATGTATCATTTTTCCATATTTTTCTGATGCTTAAGTTTTTCTTGAATACAACCTCAAAGTTGTCATCTTCCAAAATTTGTAGAAATTTTATTCTAGAGTTTTGTGTCACAAAATATGTTGATACTTAGTCAGCTAAGTGTATTTTATAATTTCATCAAGTTTCTACAAAATTTCTAAAGTTATTTGAGCATTTTTGGCCTAGGGCTTTTTGGTAATTATGTCATTCAACCTAGGGGTATTTTGAAGGGCATTTTTGAAATTTTCATCTTAAGGGTTTTCTAGTAATTTCTGCATCATGGAAAGAATAATATAGTTATTTTTCTCTAAACATACTTGTATCCAATTATCATCACATTTTTATAATTTTGGGGATGTTACAATAGAAGACTTAACGATGCAACCCGCAAAGACCATTTTCCACTTCCCTTTATGGATCAAATGTTAGAAAGGTTAGCTGGGCATGATTATTACTGTTTTCTAGATGGATATTCTGGGTATAATCAAATCCCTGTAGCGCCAGAGGATCAAGAGAAGACAGTCGTCACTTGTCCCTTTGGAGTTTTTGCATATAGAAGAATGCCTTTCGGACTATGCAATGTGCCTGCAACATTTCAAAGGTGTATGCTTTCTATTTTTTCTGACATGGTTGAGAAAGGTTTAGAAGTATTCATGGATGACTTTTCTGTTTTTGGCTCATGTTTTAATTCATGTTTAGATAACTTAGCAAAAGTTTTAAAAAGATGTCAAGAGACAAATTTAGTTTTAAATTGGGAAAAATGTCATTTCATGGTAAGAGAAGGAATTGTCTTAGGACATAAAGTTTCTGAAATGGGAATAGAGGTTGATAGAGCTAAGTTGTTAGTAATTGACAAATTACCTCCCCCTATTAATGTTAATGGCGTGAGAAGTTTTCTAGGACATGCAGGGTTTTATAGGAGATTCATCCAGGATTTCTCTAAAATTGCAAAACCTCTCAGCAAACTGACTGAAAAGGGAGTAGATTTCTGTTTTGACCAACCTTGTTTAGATGCATTTAATATCTTGAAAGAGAAACTAACCACTGCACCTATTTTAATTGCTCCTGATTGGACTTTACCATTTGAACTCATGTGTGATGCTAGTGCTTATGCAATAGGTGCTGTTTTAGGACAAAGGAAAGAAAAGCGCTTGCATGTAATATATTACGCTAGTAAAATTTTGAATGAGGCACAAGTCAATTATGCCACCACTGAAAAAGAGATGCTAGCTGTAGTGTATGCTTTAGACAAATTTAGGTCTTATTTGATTGGCTCTAAAGTTATTGTGTACACTGACCATGCAGCTTTAAAGTTTTAAATGAATAAGCAAGACGCAAAGCCACGTTTGCTGCGTTGGATGCTTTTGTTTCAGGAATTTGATCTGGAAATTAAAGACAAGGCCGGAGTGGAAAACAAGGTTGCAGACCACTTGTCAAGGATTCAAGACAAGAAGTTGCAAGACAGTCCGGAGCTAGAGATAAATGAATATTTTCCTGATGAAGGAGTGATGACAATCCAAGTCAGCCCTTGGTTTGCAGATATGACTAATTACAAGGCTGTGGGAGTAATACCTGAAGACTTGAACTGGCAGCAGAAGAAGAAGTTTCGCCATGATTCTAAGAGGTATTTATGGGACAACCCTTTTCTTTATTTTCAATGTACTGATGGGGTAATTCGTAGATGTGTAACTGAATCTGAAGCACCTAAAATCCTTTGGCGTTGCCATGCCTCGGATTATGGAGGACACTTCGGAGGTAATAGAACAACACAAAAGGTCTTGCAGTGTGGTTACTATTGGCCAACATTATTCAAAGATGCAAGAGAATTTGTGGAGAAATGTGATCCCTGTCAAAGGACGGGAAATATTTCTCGAAGGGATGAAATGCCGCTAAATAATATCTAAGAAGTGGAACTATTCGATGTATGGGGAATTGATTTTATGGGACCCTTCCCTAAATCATATTCAAATCAATACATTCTGGTTGCAGTAGATTATGTGTCTAAGTGGGTTGAGGTTGTGGCTTTACCTACCAATGATGCAAAAGTGGTGCTTTCGTTCCTTCGAAAGAATATATTCACGCGCTTTGGAGTACCAAGAGCCATAATCAGTGACGGAGGAACTCATTTCTGCAACAAATACTTTGAAAGCTTACTTGCCAAGTATGGGGTCAAGCACAGAGTTGCCACACCATATCACCCCCAAACAAGTGGACAGGTAGAAATTTCTAACTGTGAACTAAAAAGAACTCTAGAAAAAACTATTGGGAATTCCTTGAAAGATTGGTCCAAGAAACTCGATGAAGCATTGTGGGTATACCAAACTGCATTTAAGACACCCATAGGTATGTCTCCATTTCAACTTGTTTACAGTAAGTCTTGCCATCTTCCAATTGAGTTAGAACATAAAGCATTGTGGGCAACTAAATTCTTAAATTTTGAACTCTCTAAATCTAATGAAAAGCGTTTGTTGCAATTAAATGAGTTAGATGAGTTTAGGTTAGCTGCATATGAGAATGCTAAGATCTACAAAGAGAAAACAAAGAAATGGCATGACAACAAGATTCGCTTCAAGGAATTTGAACCAGGACAACAGGTTTTACTTTATAATTCTTGCCTGAGACTCTTTTTAGGTAAGTTAAAATCTCGATGGTCTGGTCCATTCTTAGTGTGTAAGGTTTATCCTTATGGCACAGTGGAGATTTCTCCTCTAGATAATGATAGGCCATTCAAAGTGAATGGGTGTAGATTGAAGCCTTACTTTGGAGGTGAAGTGGATAGGAATGCAGTTTGTGTTCCACTAAGTGCATTGGATGAGTAACAACTTTCTGTCAAGCTCACGAAGTTAAACAAGTGCTACTTGGAAAGCAATCCAAGCATTAATTTTGTTATTTTCAAATTCTGCATTTTTAAATTAGTTAAGAGTTGATATTTAAATTATACATAGTATTCTTGATTCAGTTGGATAATGTTTAAATTTAAGTGTTATTGAATCAATTGTCCATGAGTAGTTTACCTTAAGACTTTTTAAGTTGGCAAAAAGCACCTGAGAAAGCATCTAAGAGTATTCGAAGAACTCACGCTAATCGCGTGAGTTATGGCGCGAATCGCGCCACTTATTCGAATCAAAGAAGCCAATTTGCACATTCTCACGCTAATCGCATGACATCTCGCGCTACCCACGCCATCTGGGCGAACTCAAAGGTCACTGCCCCATTAATGACGCTAACAGCGTGAACTACCACGTGAGTCGCGTCAGTTATTCAAACTCAGGCAACATTTCTAAAGATTTCACGCTAATCACGTGAATCGTGACGCTATTCGCGTCACCAATTCGAACCTGAAGTTATTTTTGGGTCATCTCACGCTAACCGCGTGACTTCCTATGCAAATCGCGTCGACCAAGCGAACCTGGGGGTTCTTGATTCAAGTTACCACGCTAACCGCGTGAGAAGTGGCACGAACCGCCCCATTTAACCAAAACCAGTGACTCTTTTGCATCATTTCACGCGATCCGCGTGACATCTCGCGCTAACCGCGTCAAGAGTTCGAACCCATTTTCCTGTTTCATTAAAACCCACGCGATCAGCGCCGCAAGTGGTGCGATCCGCGTGAGTTCGATAACTCAGTTTTTAAATAAGGCATTCAGAACCCAAAACGCGCCTTTTCCATTTTCTCCCCATTTCCTCCTAATTCTCCTGAGCCTTCTCCAAATCCGCTCAAACCTCAGCCTACACTAAGCCTTAACCCTCAGTCTAGGGTTCCTAATTCCCAAACCCTGTAATTCAATCTTCCATTTTTGGAGCACATTGCAATTCGTGGTGTATTCCTTGTTTTCTTTGATCTCAGCACATCCATGGCAGGCGACAAGGTTAGTATCCTTAACCT
>QARZ01039312.1:0-15307 GCA_013407115.1 Glycine latifolia
TAATGGTTTAGATTCATGTCTTGAAAATTATTTTGGTTAATAGATAGTATAGATGATTCTTGAATAAGTTTATTTAGTAATGTTTCTTTAATTCTATGTATTCGTTTAATTAGGTAATTAATTGCTTATATATATTCGTTTAATTATGTATTACGTTGTTTACATATTCTTCTAAATTATTTATCTTAAATAATCTTTTGATTAATTATTTTGTCTAGATGTAATGTTTAATGAATCATAGATAAAATATATTTTATGTTCCTTAAGTTAGTTTATTTTGAAATAATCCCTACATAATCTCTAACTATTTCTTTTGTTGAATATCTTTTAACAAATTATTTTAATGTTGCTTGTTAAAATTTGATTTATTCCCTTTTGTTGTTGTCATAATTATTTTGACTCAATCAAGAAGATATAATAATTTTGAAGTAGGTAATTAAAAGTTTAATTTGAAACAAAGGTGTAATGAAAGGAAAGTTGTGAGGTACGATGAAGCTGAATGACACTTGGTATTACTTGGTTTAATTGATATGAGTGTTGTTAATAGTATATATTTGGTGTGTTTTGAAAAATATTCCCTGTGTGATAAAGAGGAAATACACAAAACTTATGTGTTATCAAGTAACGTTATAAAATTTAAACATGATGTGTGGTGATTCATGATGAGAAGTGGTGATTCATGATGAGAAAGGAATCAAGAAGTGTATCATTTTGATGATGATAAGTTGAGAAGAATGATGAGAACAAGAACAATTAAAAGATGTAAAATGAATCACTCATGCATTTTCATATGCATACACCCGGTGGGGTAAATTTGTGAAGATGAACCTCAGGAGGAGGTGTGTCAGATAACTAAACTGAGTCCATAAGTTCAGAGATGTCAGAACTTGGGGGTAGTTGAGACAGTGAGGACCACACCACCATGATGATCACATGAGTGGAGGTGATAATCCTACGCGCCACTGGGCTACCCTGACCAGATGGATAAGTTCATTCCACTAAGGTGAGGGTGGGGTTACCTGACTGTGGCCACAATTATTGAGACGTTGAGAACCTGAGATCTCAGTCATACATCATATAATAAGATGAGCATGCATTTTCTTACATTTCATAACAAGTATGTGTAAAGAAGAGATAATATACATGTGTGGAGTAAAAGATGATAATTAAATCTTAGTAACGTTTTGACAAATTCTCTGTATTATTATATAACTATTTACGTATATTTATTATGTCTATTTATATTTAAATTTTGTTTATCATGACTTACCCTATTTTGTGTCTGGTGGTTAACACCTGTGATGACCCCAAAATTTCTTGGGCGAGCAGAGGAACAGTGATATGAATGCTGCACAAGAAGATGTGATGAAGACTTTGTGATGATTCTCTGCTTGTTGATGATCTCTACTTTGATCTGTATTATGGACTGTTTATGTATTGGACTGTTAATTTGTAATAAGGGACTATATGGTATGAATATGTGAACATCATGAACTACGTCATTTAAATAACGCGTAAACTTTCATAATTTCTAAAATCGTTTTCAAACTCAATTAAAACTAATTTGGGCCTTCATTCTTCTTTTAGAAAAAAAAAACCCCGTAACGAATAAAATAATTACGGAATAAAGCGAAGTAGAAGCGGTCGTTTCAGTAAAAACATGAAGAGATGGGTTGTGAACCTACCGTCAAAATTTGAAGGCAATCCAACGGTAAACAAGTCTGAAATTGTAGTTTTACTAAAATAGATTTTGGGTCAAACTATCAATCACACATTTCAAACATCAATCAAACAAACTTCACATAACTTAACCTCCACACCAAGCAATTGCACAAGGATAATTTACACAATAATTCAACTAATCTAAACTAATCAAATAACACAAGAAATACATCAAACATATATTTTCAATTATTGAAATTTCAGGATGTTATAGAAGTACGTAAGGTGTTTAAATGTTCTTGGTACATAGCTCATTATAGTACAATGGCTCATCACCACCATATATTAAAACTTCAAATTGAGGTAAAAAATAGGATAATTCATATCATACACATGCATTTGAATTTGGATTAGCTCTATTTCAATACCTATTTGTAGAATACAATATATCAATTAATATAACAAAAATATATATTAAGCTTTTATACAAATAGTGCGATACACAAGAGAAAAAGACCTTGGTAAGCACCTTGATGCTTTGTTGAATGAAATGTTGTTCATAGGTGTTTAAATGCAATAATAGTATGTTACATATTTCACAAAACACTAAGAGAAAAGGCTATTAGTTGGTTCTAGTTTCTACCACCAAAGTTGGTTAACACTAATAATAATGGTTTATGTTTTACATTTTATCTCATTTACATTTTTAGTCCAGTAAAAAAGTTTGTTTGATCTAAATCCCTCAAAATATTTTTTTATGTGTTTTAGTCCGTCACGTTAACTTCAACTATGAAAATTAGTAGTTAATTAATTGGTATCTTCATATAATTTGAATTATAATTTTACAATCATACTATTTTTTTCAAAAATTATTTTAACTAACTTATAATTTATTAATTAATTATAACTCAAAAGCCTATCACTATACTCTCCTTTCCTCTATCACTATGCTTTGAAAATTCAAGATATTTGGAATCTCTTATCAAAAGAGTAGCAACCTATCATCTTTGTTCATCCTTCACATTTAATCTTTTGTTCATGTTTTTTGCTCTTTTATTTTCTCCAACTACCAAAAAGCATATCTTAATTAAACATATAGTTAATTTTAACATAAATTTTGAGCATAACCAGAAGGGATGGATTCACAATGACCAATGATGTGTAAAATATGTTATGCTCGCACAAGGGTAAGTGTACCATATGCAATAGTAACACTGGACTTGAAAGTACGGATATCGAACCTAAAGGATCAGTTGTATTCCCAATTAGTTAAGTTTATTAAACTAATAGTAGAGATGATGAAAAATAGATGTAAAAATTGTTGTGGTTTTTGTTTTTATAAGAAAACAATTAAATGAATATAAAGAGAGGTTTTTAGTTATAATAAGAGCGACCAGGGGTTATGACTCACTAATATCAATTTTCCACCAATCCTAGTCCTAATGAAATTCCTTCCCTAATTAATTACTGATTCCCAAAATCAACTATGGCTTATGATCAAGGTTAGAAGATGCTCTTTGCCTTAAATCAATACCCCAATGATCATGCAACTATCAATTTAAGTCAAAGGATAAAATTAATTCTAGGGATGAAAAGAGGACAGGACTATCGAAGATTACTCGAATAGTTTGATCATGCAATTTGGTGCAAAACATTCTCTACCTAAATCTACCAGTTACATGCAAATGATCACTACTATACAATCGATTGAATATCAGAATGGTCGGTTTCAAATAAACATTAAAACAAGGAAGATAATTAATTAACATAAAACAATGAGGAATTTTATTAAGAACGAGGAGAGAACTACATTTGGATAGTTACATTATAGCCCCCGAACTAGGGAGACTAGCCTCTCATGATCAAACCAAAATTAGAAATCCTATAAAAAGTAAACATAGACATAACAATTAGCATTAACAATGATCACGATCTATCCTAATAGTGTTGTCTATGCTCTTCAACTCTCAAAGTCCTAAAGGTTCTCTCAAATTCATAAAAGATAAAAATAAAACTCTAGATTTCCTTTTACAAAGTCTAGAGATCTATATAGCTTCCTAAAGATATCTACATGAAAAGGTGCACTACGACCATGGTGAATCCACCACAACCATGGTTAGAAGTGATGCTGAAGCTTTGGGCCATTATGGATTGATCATTGCCCCCATTGTAACGACCCGCCTCGTCGCTACTATATCATTAACTCTTACCGTACAAAATTTAATTTTTAATTAAAACTTCATTAATTTGATTATGAAAATGATGGTAAACTTTTTGCGATAATACAATTATCATACACGAATTACCATTACATAATTAAACATATACGTACATATATATATATATATATATATATATATATATTAAATCATTACATGTCATCCACATGTTAGAACTTCCTTTAGTTTTACATGTATATGCACTTGAAATTACATATCTAACAAAAAAGCCAAAGAACTAACTAAGAAATAGTTGATTAACAAAACACAACTCTTTCTTCAAAAAGAAATGCGACGTCATCACGTGGCTTGGCGGCTCCAACAAAAAGAAGATCTCCCTCCAAGGTCTCATACTGCTGCTCATCTTCTCACACGAACGAAAGTTCGCAATCATCATAGGTACCAACCACACGGTACAACAAATGCAAGGGTGAGTTTATTATATAAAACCAACAAGCATCAGATAACGACAATTGGAAAGGAAACAACATTAACAACCACTATCATTACCAAAATTCCATCAACCTAATACACACTCGACAAACCCATCATTCCATTACATATTCAACAAAACAATCATCCACTGCATTCCACAACTCAAACAATCATGTTCAGAATGATGTATGCACCTGACTCATCACTCAGCATGCAATGTGATACCATCCTTATGGAAATAGTCTCTCTCAGAAAAATGATGCAGTAACACGTCAAGGTCACTCTGTCGTGCATAGGCCGCTCCCCCCATGGTGATCAGTCCTGAGTCACAAGGGAGTTCCAAACAGAGATGCCCCCCTACTACCTCCGTACCCTACTGCCATCATCCTATTTCCATCAATGCAAATGAAGTATGAAACATGGGCATCATCAATGTATGACCCGCCTAAGAACACATCATTCCTCACAAGGGTAACCCGTCATACACCCCCATGTACATACATAACACCTCAATATGGGCTCACCGATGCACTGACCATGGCTAAAAACACATCCTTCCTCGCAAGGGTAACCAACTGGTCACTGCATCCCACGTGTATATACACAACATACAACCATGGGCACTATCAATGTATGACCTGGCTAGGAACACATCCTTTCTCGCAAGGGTAACCCGTCATACACCCCCCATGGGTATCCATGTATATCCACACACAATGACATTGTTCACATCAACATTGTCTCTCATCAATGTCATTATCAACCTCAACATCATATCATATCAATATCATCATCATGCATATCAATATTATCTCATTTCAACATCATCAACCACATTAACATTATCTCATTTGAACATCATTAACTACATCAATGACATCTCAATTTCAATATCATCAACGATATCACAAGCAATCACATTTTACATCCATACATAATACATATGCCTGAGATTCACCTTCCTCAGGTCATTCAAACAACCCAAATTTCATACATTCATAATTCATCATAACACAAGACTGATATTTTTAGGAAAATTCTAAATTAAAGAGGAGGACTACAATATATAAAACACACTCTTATGCCCATTTTAAAAATTTAATAAAGAATTAAATAGGAAAAAATACTATAAAATTTTAGGCAGAGTCTCCTCTGTAATTAAGACTTTTTCCAAAAATCCAATCAATTACAACAACAACATCATTCACATTTTTATCCATCAATAATAATTTCACGACATCCCATTAGTTAAAAACATCATTTGTCTTGAAAACAAGCGCGCGCGCACACACACACACACACACACACACAGGGACAAACACACATCAATCATAAATACATTGCATCCCATTAGTTAAAAACTTATAAGAGCATTTGGCTGCAAGTGTTTTGTTTTAAACAATGGTAAAAATTCTCTTGGAAATTTGATGCTAAAGCTTCTGAAGCTATTTTTCTTGGTTACACTTTGCAAAGTAAAGCTTATAAGGTCTTTAATAAAAGAACATTGTGTGTAGAGGAATCTGTCCATGTTATATGTGATGAGTCTAACTCCTTCAAGGAGGAAAAGGAGTGTGATATTGATGCAGGTCCAATGGAAGAATACTTGCAACTCAATGATCTAAATAAAAAAGAAAAGGCAGAACCATATGATGAATTGGAACAGTCAACACCATTACAAAAGCACAAGGATTGGAGAACAACTAAAGACCTTTCCCTTGACAATATAATTGGGGAAGTTTCCAAGGGAGTTTCCACTAGATCCTTATTAAGAAATCTTTGTTGTACTATGACTTTTGTTTCATAGATTGAACCAAAGAGCATTGACCAAGTTTTGCTTGATGAACATTGGATGATGGCCATGCATGATGAATTGAATCAATTTAAAAGAAATGAAGTTTGGGAATTAGTTCCCAGACCCTCTTCTCACAAACCTATTGGCACCAAGTGGGTTTTTTGAAACAAACTTGATGAAAGTGGCATCATAGTAAGGAACAAGGCCAGATTGGTTGCAAGAGGATACTACCAGGAGGAAGGTATAGACTATGATGAAACCTATGCTCCAGTTGCTAGGTTAGAGGCCATTAGATTGTTGCTTGCATATGCATGTTTGATGGACTTTCAATTGTTTCAAATGGATGTTAAAAGTGCTTTTTTAAATGGATACATTGAAGAGGAGATATATGTTGATCAACCTCCTGGATTTATTGATTACAAACATCCAAATCATGTCTTTAAACAGAGAAAAGCTTTGTATGTTTAAAACAAGCTCCAAGGTCTTGGTATGAGAGATTGAGCAAATTTTTACTTGATCAATCTTTCATAAGAAGACAAGTGGACAAAATCCTGTTCATCAAGAAGAATGACAATGATATCTTGTTGGTTCAAATCTATGTTTGATGACATTATATTTGGTTCAACTAATCAATCTATGTGCAAAGAATTTTCTATCTCAATGCAGAGTGAATTTGAAATGTCAATGATGGGAGAACTCACATTATTTCTAGGACTTCAAGTCAAGCAAATGAAGAATACGACATTTCTTAGTCAAACCAAGTATTGCCTGGAAATGATCAAGAAGTTTGAAATGGAGAAAAGCAAGGACGCTGCAACTCCAATGGCTACATCAACCTATCTTGATTCAGATGACAAAGGAAAAAGAGTTGATGAGTGAAAATACAGAGGAATGATTGGATCTTTATTATACTTGACTGCAAGTAGACCTGACATTATGTTAAGTGTCTTTATGTGCTAGATATCAAGCAAATCCCAAAGAATCACACCTTACTACAGTCAAAAGCATCCTCAAATATCTCAAGTCTACACCAAGAGTTGGACTTTGGTATCCTAAAGGTCCATCTCTCGATTTAATTAGATATTCTGACTCTGACTTTGCAAGGTGCAAATTGGATAGAAAGAGTAATAGTGGAACATGCCACCTATTAGGCAGCTCACTAATCTCTTGGCACTGGAAGAAGCAATCTTGTGTGGCTTTATCAACTGCTGAAGCTGAGCACATATCAGTCGGAAGCTGTTGTGCTCAAAGTCTATGGCTGAAGCAACAACTACAAGATTTTGGTGTTGAGCTAAAAGAAATACCTCTTCTCTGTGACAACACAAGTGCCATCAACATATCCAAAAATCCAATCATGCATTCAAGGACCAAACATATTGAGATAAGACATCATTTCCTCAGGGATCATATCCAAAAGGGTAATTGTACAATTAAGTTCATAGATACTCTAAATCAATTGGCTGACAGCTTTACAAAACCTTTGGCAAGAGATAGGTTTTATGCACTTAGAAACATGCTAGGCATACTTGATGAATCCAATATATGTTAGCATGTCATTTTAATTGCCTATCTATATGATGATTCTCTAGATAAATGACCATATATAAAAAATGCATAAAAATGAGTTTCCTGCTACATAATCACTGTGTATTTTGTATAATGGACTGTAATAATCGATTACTTATCGAATTAATCGATTATTTGATGAATGAATGCCTTTTAGAAACAATCTGATGCTTATGTAATTGATTACATCGTCGAATTAATCGATTATTGGCTGTTTAAACTGAAACCAAAATTTTTTAAAGCTCTGGAGTAATTGATTACATCATCAAATTAATCGATTACATGTCATACAAAGCTTATTATGAATCAAAACCTCACTAGAGTAATCGATTACACAGTTTGGTAATTGATTACAGTGTGTTGTTGCTCTGGTTAAGTTTTCACTGGAGTAATCGATTACACTTCGATTTAATCGATTACACCATATAATAGAACCTCTGTTTGATTACGAATTAATCGATTACAAGCATTTGTAATCGATTACTTATGGCGTTACTGCAACCTCTGTAGATTTCTTGGAAATCTAAACTGCCATATCTTAACAAAAATTTAAAATTCAAATTTGTTATTGAGTAATTAATCTTCTGGGTACTCAAAATAGCTATTACACTATTCAAATTTCGAATTTGTGCCCTAGAACCCCTATAAATATAGCTTTTCACAAGAGAGAAAATCCACACCTAAATTCCATCTCTTTGCTCTGTGCTTATTGAAATTTCTAAGCATTCCTCTTCTTTCTCTTAATCCCAAACTCTGTGCTTATTGAAATTTCTAAGCATCTCTCTGCCCATTAACACGATTTAATTAAGAAAAAGAATTCCTTTAATTTTATTATAAAAATGGTAGTAAAAGTTTCCTTCGCGAGCACATAATCTACTCCACAAAGTGCATACGTAGATGAAGGTACAATTAACATTGCAAGTCATTCACAGGTAAAAATGTAATTTTTTTAGGTTTACAAATATCCATAAGTACAAGCTTTTCAAAGAAGCAAGAGGTTAAACAATGAAGAGTAAACTATCAAAATGCAACTCTTGGCCGGGATCTGATCCATCATCATCCCGGCAACCTGACGGCTCCAACCAGAAAGAGGTCATCTTCCAGGTCACCTACTGTTGTCCGTCTGCTCACACGAACATGCTTCATGATCATCACAGGTACCAAACCACACGGGACCACAAAGCAAGGGTGAGTTTATCATGTAAAATAACAAGAACAAATGACATCAGTCAAGGAAGACAATCCAAATATCCCATATCACCACAATATCCACACATTTCATCACGCAACCAACATGGATAGTCACTCGAAACATTCTACAAGTCAACTTATAATGTCTAGCATAATGCATGCTCCTGACTCATCTCTCCACATGCAATGTGGTACCATCCCGAAAATAGTCTATCTCGATGGTCAGATGATGCAGTAGCTTGTTAGGGTCACTCTATTGTGCACAAGCCGTTCCCCCCCAGTGGTGATTAGCCATGGGTGTTAGAAGGAGTTCTAAATAGACGTGGCCACCTAGTATCCTGGTACCCTACAGCCAATCATCCTATTTCCGTCGTGCAAATGTAGTACGTCACATGGGCACCATCAATGCATGACCTGGCCAAATCCTTCCTTACAAGGGTGACCTGTCATGCACCCCCCATGTACATACATACCGCCCCAATCACGAGCCGCCTCAACATGGGCTCATCGATGCACTGACCGTGGTCCTTACAAGGTTAACCACCTGGTCTCGGCATCTCACATGTCTATACATAGCATATCACCACGACACCATCAATGTATGACCCGATCCAGGAACAAATCCTTCCTGGCTAGGGTAACTCTTCATACACCCCTGTGGGTATCTACGTATATCCACCCGCATTCGATAACCATGGGCACCATCAATGTATGACCCAGTCTAGGAACAAATCCTTCCTAGCTGGGGTAACTCTTCATACACCCCCCATGGTATCAATGCACAAGTCATCATCTCATAAACCAATCTTTTACTATTCCAACATTATCATATGTGTTCGTTACATTCACATCAATAGTAACACAACATAGACTAAGAAGGCGGTGTAAAGTACTGGGTGTCTGTGTTGGCACCTAGATACTACATGATTATGAGGTACGAATCTGAACCAGGGCGGACAAGGGCAGACAAGGTCGGACAAGGGACTTCATAAAATACCAAGGACGGACCAAACATTATGCATTCAACTACATAAGAGTTTGTAATCGATTAAAACAGGCATCACTTGCTCAATACAATGGTAAAACTATTGATTGTGTTAATACCATGGACCTGCGTGAGGTTGCCCGGATTTCGAATGCCGAGTTGTACAAAGTAGGTTTTTGGTGGTTAACCTGTACCCGACAGCGAGTGTGTATAATGATTAGCTAATATCTGACATCTGACACCATTGACGCATGGCCCATGTGCCAGGGCCATTTAATTGGATCACTTTTCTATGAGTCTGATAGTTCTCTAAAATAAAGGAAACGAGTTCATCCGAGTAAGGGAACCCGGTAGCTCACAAGGAAAGGAAATGAGCTCATCTGAGTAAGAGAACCCAGTAGCTCACAAGGAAAGGAAATGAACTCATCCGAGTAAGAGGACTCGGTAGCTCACAAGGAAAGGAAACGAGCTCATCCGAGTAAGAGAACCCAGTAGCTCACAAGGAAAGGAAACGAGCTCATCTGAGTAAGAGGACCCGGTAGCTCACAAAGAAAAACTTGAGCTCAGTAACTCTAAAGAAACAACCCCGGGTAAGGAACCCAGAATATTGACATCCACCAACAAAGGACTAGGAGTCTCGTTCCGCATATATGTATATACTACGTAATGAGCTCAGCCCAGCATACACATCCCGGTATTCGACACCTTCACAAACACTACTAAAAGATGTTTTAGGAGTTTACAGTATCAAAGTACTGACTTCACACGCATACACAGGGAGTTCTTACAACATCAATTCTCCCACGAGGACACCATCGAATTCTTCACACAAGAACACCAACAAACATAAACATATTACATCCCATTCATTACAAGGCATAGTTTTTCTGGAAAAACAGCAAACCACAGGGACATGCAGATATATTCATAGTTGGACTCCCTGGCCCCCAACTATGGTATCTAAGGTTGTTATTAACATAATAAACTCTCCCTTACCTAACTTAGAGTCCTTCTCGCATAGCCCAGTGGTGCTGTAACACGATCTTCTTAAACGAAAGCTTGCCCGAACACGGCGTCCTTGCGAAAGCCGAGAAGAAAAGGGTTAGGCTCCGGTCTCTTCAAACTTTATGAAGAGCGGTCTGAAGCTTCCACTCTGTTCATGAGGTTCCTCTTAACGTAGGGGTTTCGTGACAAGCTACGGTGGTCCTTGGTGGTTTAGAGCGGTTGAAGGGAGAGGTTTCAGGGTGTGGGTAAGCTTGAGAAAAAGATGCTAAGAAGAAGAAAAGGAACACACTACCACTGCATACTCTGATGCCTTTATATATATACATATATATATATATACACACACACACACACACACACATATATATATATATATATATATATATATATATATATATATATATATATCCAGCTGACAAGACATGTCTACTTTACGTGCACGGACAACAACCACATACCAACAGAGTTGAATTAACACATTCATCATCAAACGTCCAGCTCAGCAAATAATCAAGCAACATAACACACATCAAACGTCCAGCTCAGCAAATAATCAAGCAACATAACACACATCAAACCTCCAGCTCAGCAAATTCAAAATTTCAGGGTGTTACATCATCCACATGTTAGAACTTCCTTTAGTTTTACATGTATATACACCTGAAATTACAAATCAAACAAAAAGCCAAAGACTAACTAAGAAAGAGTTTATTAACAAAACACAACTCTTTCTCCAAAAAGAAATCCAAAAAGAAGATCTCCCTCCAATGTCACCTATTGTTGCTCATCTGCTCACACGAACGAAAGTTCGCGATCATCACAGGTACCAACCACACAGTACAATAAATGCAAGGGTGAGTTTATTACATAAAACCAACAAACATCAAATAGCATCAATTGGGAAGGAAACAACATTACCCACCACAATCATTAACAAAAATCCATGATTCCAATACATACTCAACAAACCAATCATCCAATGCATTTCATAACTCAAACAATCATGCATAAAATGATGCATGCACCTGACTCATCTATCAACATGCAATGGGGTACCATATCCCAGAAATATCCTCTCATAGGAAAAATGATTCACCACCTATCAGGGCCACCCTGTCGTGCACTGGCCATTCCCCCTGGTGATCAGCCAGCGTCGCTAAGGAATTCCAAACCTGATGACCCCTTAGTACCTGTGTTTTCAGCCCACTGAAACCCACAGGTATGCGTGTGCCTTCATTCTATTTCCATCCATGCACATGAAGTATGAAACATGGGCATCATCAATGCATGGCCCGGCTAGGAATAAATCCTTCCTCGCAAGGGTAACCTGCCATGCACTCCCATGTACATACATAACACACCAATGTGGGCTCACTGATGCACTGACTGTGGCTAGGAACAAACCCATCCTCGCAAGGGTAACTAACCGGTCATTGCATCCCACATGTACATACACAGCCTATGTAACGCCCCTATGTATCTGATTCATTAACATTTAGTTATGGTCGTTAAGCGTAACAATTAATTAAGATAATTAATTCGGAAGCAACTGATAAATGTGACATCATCATACGTCCATAATAATACCATCTTTTCATTATGTATTGTAAACACTTACATCATGCATTAATATCTCTCATGAATATATATACAACAAAGTACATTGTTTGTGTGTTTTCCCCTCAAGGGTACAAAATATAGGCATAACAACAATGAGCCAACATGCTCTCAAAATAAAATGCCTAAGGTTAACACAAAATCATATCCCTACTCGAGCCTTTTGGCTTGGGATCCATCCTCCACTTGCTGTGCATCACTTGCAAAAATTAAATCTCCAAACGGGGTGAGATACAATCTCAGTAAACTCAGAGTTCTTGGAGGTCTCTCCTCCCCCTGGTTCACTTCCACGACACATAGCATCAAAATAGGCATCACATAATCTAGCCACCATGGCTCTCATAAAGTAACCTCACATGTATATCGTAACACAGGTGCCATTCCGTTGGGTGCAACCAACTTCGGGAATGCAACACAGATATAGCATATATATATATATATAGAGACATAACATTGCCTGAGAAAGATCATCCACTTAAGGGCACATTCTCTCAGGACTTTAGGTCAATGCCTGAGAAATATCATCCACTGAAGGGCACATTCCCTCAGGACATTGCTCAGATGCATATGGCACTTCCAAGAGAAGATCATCCACTTATAGGCACATTTCCAAAGGAAGTCCATAATTAGTCTATTCTTCTGACCAGAGAATATCATCAATCATACAACATATCATCATAGTGTACATCATATACATGTTTTCAATTAAAAAGCAGTAACACACAATTTCAATACCACATGCTGTTGGATTAAGGGGGAGCTGCTTCAGGAATAAGAAGAAATTACTCAAGATTTGGTTTTGAGCTTTCAACATGCAAAGGACCACTTGAAGACAATTTAGAATTAAATTGTGTAAGAGAAAAGCAATTCTGGTGATCCAAGTGCATTGCATTCATTCATTATATATTCAACTTAATTAAATCAACAAAAATCACAAAGCATTATCAAATCAACTAAAGGTTTTAAATAATTCAAAGGTTTTAAGAAAAAGCATTTTTCACTATAATAATCGATTACTGTAATAGCATAATCGATTATTTTGTTCTTCATCAAATCTGGAAAATTATCAGGAACACTTTAATCGATTTCCATGTCGAATTAATCGATTATTTGATTTACGCTTTCATATAAACAGCATTGTTAAACTCTTGTAATCGATTATATTTAAGTTGTAATTGATTACATGGTTACATCTGATTTTAGCCTTGAACTGCCATAATCGATTACCCAAGTTCGTAATCGATTACACCTTGTTTTGGAAAAATTATGCTGCACTGTCTTAATCGATTACTAGGATTCGTAATCGATTATCCAAGCTTTATGAAAATACACTAAAACTGGTTTAATCGATTACCAGGTTCTGTAATCGATTAAACAAGCTTTGTGAAAAATATGCTTTGACTGTAATAATCGATTACAGCTCAAGATAATCGATTATTTTGATTATGTTTCAAACCCAGAAAAGCTATGAACAGATTAATCGATTATAATGGAAATGTAATCGATTACCAAAGCAATTTAATCGATTATTAGTGCGTTTTAATCGATTACTGACGGTTAAAAATTTCTGTTATAAATAGAACCCTTGCTCAGCTGTTTTTGTAACCTTGTGGAATAATACCCATTCGAAATTTCTGAGCTAGAACAGTCTTCTGAGCATTCTTAATTCTTTTTCTAAGGGTTTGATTCAGTCATGCTTCATGTTGCATTGATCATGTGAAAATAAGTCACTCTTTCAACATGCAACCATTTCAAGATTAAGGAAAGCTACGTTTCTTGCGTTTTAAAGATTCAATCTGTTCTAGTAAATTCATTTGCATTGCAAACATTGGATCATCAGGTTGTTTCTCTCCTTAATCTGATTGTAAATTTTCGTTTTGATTATAGTTGTGTAATTTGCTATTGTAATTGAGTTCTTACATGTAACTAGAGATAGGGTTTCTCCAGGGGTTTTGCTGAGTAGTGTTCTCAGTGGGTTTGCCTCTAAGAATCTAATAGGGTTTTAGAGTTCTAAACTTTATCTAGGGTTGATAAAGAAAGGATGTGTAATTGCTTGTAAGAACAGAAATTAAATAGTGGAATTTCACTCTAGTGTTGATTGGAAGAAACTGGATGTAGCTTCATGGTTTTGAAGTGAACCAATATAAATTGCTTGTGTGTTGATTTCTGAATCTATTCTCCTCATATAATTGTTTCTTGTTTCATTTGCTTGTCTTGAAAAGTCAGTTTTGATCCATTTAATTTTAAGGGGCTGAGTTACTTGATTGAATAAGGTTTCTTGGTTTTGAAAAGTGATAAAGATCCTTTAAAACTCTGATTTTGATTAAAGAATTTTTGATTTACCAAGATCTAACCAATTCACCCCCCCTCTTGGTCAAGTGTGAAGTATTCATATCATTTTCAATTGGTATCAAGAGCTGGTTCTTGAAAGTTACTCAAGATCACTAAATTTCTTTCAAAATGAATACCTCACAAATAACTTTCAAGGAAGGTGCTTCTTTAAACAGACCTCCTTTATTTGAGGGTGAAAATTTCAGCTTTTGGAAAAATAGAATGAAGATCTTTATTCAATCAAATGATCCCAGAGCTTGGAATTCAATAGAGAAAGGTCCTGTAGTGCCCATCAAAACTGTTGGAAATGAAATGATTTCCAAAGAATGGGATGAGATGAATGATGCTGAGAAAAGGCTTGTTCAATATGATTTAAAAGCCAAAAATATGATAACCCACTCTTTCCTCTGATGAATTTTTCAGAACAGTTAGGTGTGCAAGTGCTAAGGAAATGTGGGAGATGCTAGAGATTACTCATGAAGGAACTGAAGAAGTTAGAAGATC
>QARZ01039317.1:8132-35586 GCA_013407115.1 Glycine latifolia
CTAAACAAATGTAACTAATTTCTTACTAATTGTATACTTTAATAAATGATAATTGGAAACTCTACTCCTGTGTTAAATATGAAAAAGAATAGAATATGAGAATATCCTCTTGCATGTCATGTAATCCAGCAGTACCTTGGTGTGAGGTGAGAATTGTTCAATTGTGTTCTGAGCAGAGTGAGCAAGGTAACCTCCACCAACATAAATGAGCCCTGGAATTCCCAACTTAGCAGCAGCAACCACAGTCCAAGGGTAGAACATGTCGGTGAACAAGAAATCAGGCTGCAAGTCATGGAAGAGTTGTTGGTATTTGTTAAAAAATGATACCTGGATAATATTTCTATTCTTCATTACTTTTTCCTCTTAATTGAGGAGTATATATACAGTGAACATCTAACAACCAAGGCATAAAATCAGGAATTGATCTACAAAGAACTTAACAGCCTATAAATAAATAACAACTAACTTACAAAAATAATTCTGCTCTAAACAACTAGTTCCTATCTCTTTGTAACAATAATTCAAAATTTATTCCTATTTTCAACACTGCTCCTCAAGTTGGCTCATGTATATCAAGCATGCCCAACTTGTCAATTAGTCTATCAAACACTTTCACTAAAACTCCTTTTGTCAATACATCTGCAAGCTGGTCTTCTGATCTAACAAAAGGTATCTGGATCACTTGATTATCCAATTTCTCCTTGATAAAGTGCCTATCCACTTCAACATGTTTAGTTCTATCATGTTGAACTGGATTGTGTGCAATTTCCACAGCTGCCTTGTTATCACAAAAAAGCTTCATTGGCTGATTATATTGGATTCCTAAATCAGCAAGTATACTCCTGATCCAAAGTAATTCACAAATGCCATATGAAATACCTCTGAATTCTGCTTCTGCACTTGATCTGGCTACTACTTTCTGTTTCTTGCTCCTCCATGTGACTAAGTTTCCTTCTACAAATGTGAAGTACCCAGAAGTTGACTGTCTAGTTGTTTTGTCTCCGGCCCAATCAGAGTCTGTATATCCTTCAATGCAGGCTTCTTTATTTTTTGAATATAGAAGACCTTTTCCTGGTGATCCCTTTAGATATTTGAGAATACGGTATACTGCCTTCATGTGTTCTTCACTAGGAGAGTGCATGAACCTGCTTACTACACTCAGAGTAGGCAATGTCAGGTTTAGTGTGTGATAAATATATAAGCTTTCCCACTAACCTTTGGTATCTACCCTTATCCATTTCAACTTGTTCTAGATATATCCCAAGGGCATGATTCATCTCTATTGGAGTGTCACTAGGCTTACATGACATCATTCCAGTCTCAGATAGGATGTCTAGTGTATATTTTCTCTGACACATAAATATTCCTTGTCTAGACCTTGCAATTTCTATTCCAAGGAAATATTTCAGTTGTCCTAGACTCTTCAATTCAAATTCAGCAGCCAATTTTTTTTCCAGCAGCCTCATTTCTTCCATATCATCTCCCGTTAACACCATATAATCTACATAGACAATAAGTATGGAAATTTTTCCTTCATTCCGTTTGATAAACAATGTATGATCCGAATTGCTTTGTCTATAGCCAAATTTCTCCATTGCAAGTGTAAGTCTACCAAACCATGCTCTTGGCGATTGTTTAAGACCATATAGTGCTTTATTAAGCTTGCAAATAGTATTTTCCTTTGTCTTCACTCCTGGTGGAACCTCCATGTATACTTCTTCCTCCAAATTACCATTTAAAAAAGAATTCTTCACATCAAACTGCTTCAATGGCCAATCTCTGTTGGCTGCTATTGATATTAAGATTCGGATGGTGTTGAGTTTAGCTACTGGAGCAAATGTATCTTGATAGTCTATTCCATACTTCTGAGTGTATCCCTTTGCGATGAGTCTTGCTTTATATCTGTCAAGACTTCCATCTGCCTTCAGCTTCATTGTATATACCCATTTACATCCAATTGTCTTCTTTCCTTCTAGTAAATAAGTTAAACTCCAAGTTTTATTGCTTTGCAGTGCCTCCATCTCAATGTTCATTGCTTCCTTCCATTTTGGATCTTCCAATGCTTCCTGCACAATGTTAGGAATAACTACAGAAGATAATTGATCAACCATTAAAGCATATGGTCCAGAGAACCTATGAGATGACACATAACTGCTAATAGGATATTTAACTTTCACATTCGGATCTGGGTCATAAGTGGTTCGGGGTATACCTTTATTTTGTCTCTCTGACCTTCTAAATTTTGTATGCTAGGATCAGGTATTACCTCATTAGTGGTTTTGGTTTGCTCTTCAGGATTGTCCATAACAGGAGGTTCAATTATGAGAGGTAGACATGGTGACCCTTTTGGTGTGGGGTTTTCAGCAGCTGAAGTTTCTGGTGAGATGTTCTGAGGAGGAATGTCC
The DNA here is from genome assembly GCA_013407115.1 of Glycine latifolia. Taxonomy (NCBI): domain Eukaryota; kingdom Viridiplantae; phylum Streptophyta; class Magnoliopsida; order Fabales; family Fabaceae; genus Glycine; species Glycine latifolia. Next base: position 10,538 of record QARZ01039317.1, read on the forward strand.
CCTATGAGAATCGGCTCCTGGAAGTGAAATTCTTCTTCTATGTTCTGTTGAATCTCCCCCTGAGAAGAAGAATGAGTGACTCCCCCTGAATAGAAAGCTTCTAATTCCCGAAAGGATGCTTCAAGAGTTACATGTAATTTTTTTGATGTGGGATCATAACAACGATATCCCTTCTGGAGATCAGAATATCCTACAAAGATGCATTTCTTTGCACAAGGCTCAAGTTTATTGCGGAGTGGTTTAGGGACATAGATGTAGATAGTGCAACCAAAGACTCTAGGTTCTAAGTTGGTGACATGAGGGATAGACAAGTATGATTCGAGTTTCTTTTGAGGAGTGAGAAAATTCAGTGCACTTGATGGGGTTCTGTTTATAATATAGGTAGCAGAGAGGACTGCCTTTCCCCAATAGAATGATGGAACATTCATGCCAAATAATGAGGCCCTGACTACTTCTAATAGCTATCTATTTTTCCTCTCAGCTAATTCATTTTGCTGAGGTGTATAGGGGCAGGATGTTTGGTGTTTTATTCTGTGAGAGAGCAGAAATTCAGAGAAGGGTCCATTTTTATACTCAAGGCCATTATCTGATTGAAATATTTGAATGAAGCTATTAAACTGAGTTTGGACCATACGATGAAAATTTTTAAACATAGAAAAAACTTTAGATTTATTTCGAAGGAGTGAAATCCAAACCATTCGAGTACATTCATCGATGAAGGATACATAATAGTAAGAATGGGAAAGGGAAGGAACCTTAGCAGGTCCCCAAACATCTGAATGAATCACTTGAAAGGGGATACAACTCTTATTTGGACTAGGATAAAATGAAATTCGATGGCTTTTAGCCATTTCACAAATAGAACACTAAAATTCAGAGGGATTGCAACAAGAAAATAAGTAAGGAAATAACTTTTTAAGGTAAAAAAAAAGAAAGATGTCCAAGGCGTGTATGCCAGAGCCAGATTCCAGAATGAACAGAGGCAGAAATATAGACTTCAGAAGGATTTGAGGCAAGAACTTTTGTAGCAGAAGCAATAGGGGCCGGGAAATTCCATCTTCGAGGTTCAAGAAGTATAGGGCGCCATGTCTAACACCATAACCAAGAGTCTCCTGCGTCTGGACGTTCTGAAACTCACAAAATTTCGGCCAAAAAATCACAGTGCAATTAAGTTGTGATGTCAGTTTACTAATAGAGATCAAATTAAAAGCTAGAGAGGGAACTACAAGAACCGAATGAAGAATTATGGTTTTAGTCAGAGGAATGGTTCCCTGACCAGTAATAGGGGCAAAGCCACCATTTGCGGTGGTGACCATGGACTTACTACATGGGAAGCAATGTGTCAATGCAGAGGCATCTTGGATCATATGATTTGATGCGCCAGTATCAATTATCCATGAGCTATTTATAGAAGTAGCAGAAAAAACAAAGGACTTACCTAATATTCCTTTATAAATTGCATGAGCTTGAGGAGATGTCGAGGATTCACCTTCAGAGGATGATTTGAGGGCTTTCGAGATGACTTTCCTTCGAGGTCTTCGTGTGACGTCCCACCATTCCGGGTACCCTATGATTTCATAGCATCTGGTCTTGGAGTGGCCTGAATCTCCACAATGAGTGCAGACCAAAGTCTTTGCTGCGGATTGATCCTTTCGAGCTTTGGAAGGGGGTGCGTCGAAGGGAACTGTGTGGCCAAAGCAGAGGAGTCTGGTGTGATATGTGGGCGACTCAGTGTGATACGCTGTTGATGCTCACGGCGGAGGAATGCATATGTATCCTCAAGATCCAGTTTTGGATCTTTACGAAGAATCTCCCCATAGACTTGATCAAACTCAGAGTCTAGTCCGCTAAGAAATATGTACATTCTCAGACGGGTCATGGATGAGTGCGTGTGAACTACATCAGGGACCGTTGTGGCAGGGGTGGTCATGCGGTGGTCGATTTCTTGGAAGATGGAAAGGAGATCATTGTAATAGGTAGATAGAGGATGACCAAGTTGTTTTATGGAAAAAGAACATTGATGAAGATCAAAGAGACATGTCTCATTGACTCCATCATAGAAGGTACGAAGCACCGCATCCCAAATTTCAAGGGCTGTTTCAAGGCAGATAAACCGCTGCATTAAGGGAGGAGTCATGGCTTCGATGAGCCAGCTTTTTACTTTTTTGTTTTCAGTGACCCAAGTGGCGTATTAAGGGTCGGTGATGGGAGGTTTGAGTGTGACGCCGGTGAGGTATCCGGACTTGTTCCGTGCACCAATACGCATGTCTATTAACTGGGACTAGAGGGGGTAGTTGGAATCGTCGAGTATGACGGTGACTGGAAATGAGGAAAAATCTTGTGGGATGATGATATTTGGTGAAGGAACGGGCGTAGGAGACAGGGTGGTGGAATCATCGGAGAGGGGAGGGGTGTCCATCGAAGAGGAATTAGGGATTTTGTTGTGGTGGAGAAGGATACGTGTAGGAGAAAGAGTAATGGGTAGGGAATTATAAAAGGAAGAGGAAATATAGGGTGGGTTTCGGGTCAGGTAGGAAAAATAGAGAAAGAGAAATTTAATGGGAAATTTTAGTGTCCCTAGATCAAAGAAAGGCTGATACCATGTTAAAAAATGATACCTGGATAATATTTCTATTCTTCATTACTTTTTCCTCTTAATTGAGGAGTATATATACAGTGAACATCTAACAACCAAGACATAAAATCAGGAATTGATCTACAAAGAAGCTAACATCCTATCAATAAATAACAACTAACTTACAAAAATAATTCTATTCTAAACAACTAGTTCCTATCTCTTTGTAACAATAATTCAAAAATCATTCCTATTTTCAACAGTATTGGTCTTGGAGAATGGTGAGTCCCTGGTAGATTTTGTTGATCAAATCCTGAGGAGTGTTGGAGTTGAAGCTCTCTACTCCTTCTGGCAACCCAACTTGTTCACCTGGGAACTTGACAACATGGGTTCGAATAGCATGGCCGCGGTCACGGTCGCGATCGATTGAGCTTTGGAAAATCGCGGCATTGGCTGTGGTGGTGATTATGGTGACATCAACACCATGCATGGCAAAAAGCCTAGCTATCTCTACTACGGGAATGAGGTGGCTGGTTGATACAAAGGGAAGAGAAACAAGCTTTAGTTTGTGATCATGTTTACCTTGAACACTTAAGGAGCCCATGATGAGAATTATTATGAACAAATTAGAAAAGACTTTGGGAGGCAATTGAGTGCGTGCACATTGATTTTGTGGTCTTGATTTATAGAATATAACAATGAAACCGGGATAAGCTTGGTGTTAAATTCGAAAATATTGTTTTTGTTTTTTTATATCCGCTTCTCGCCTTACTCGTGATAATATATATTCACAATATTTTAAATCCTTACAGTAGTCGGGTTCCACGGGTTCCATTGAGTTAAATATGTTTATATTTGTACAAGTATTTATATATAATAATATTAAAATTGAAGAAGATAATTAATTGTATATTTTAATTGAGGATATGTCTTAAAAAATATGAAGTGTAAAGAAATTTATTTTGATTTGTTCTTTTTCAATTAATAATAATATAATACCTATATGAAATATATAAATTAAAAAAATATAACAAATACATATTTATAATTGTTTAAATTTTAGAATTCATTTATGTTACTATCTTTAAAATAAGATTTAACTATTTTATGAAAGAACTCAAAAAGGTGCATTGGTGTGAGGCCAGTTGCTTTTACATGTAGATAAACAATTTATTTAACAGTATAATCCATGTTTGATTCTCTCTTTGTGGAAAATCTCATTATACCAATGACAATCACCCACTGCTAGTGAGATTAGTCTTTGACTCAATAGGTTAGGAAATATTGTGATTTTTGACCCAAAACTAGAGCTATCAAAATGGGCTAGCCCAGTCCGTTGGGCCCTATTCACCTTGACTGACCCTATAAATGGTCGACCCAACCCCAGCCTACATTTTGTTTAGTTTTGAAAATTTTAGCTTGGCCTGGGCCATCACAGGTTGGTGGGTTAAACAAGATGTCCAGCTAAAATTGGAAAAAAATTAAAAAAAATAAATTCAATGAAAATCAATTTTTTAGAAAAATAAATTTGAAATATTTAGCATAAATTTGAATAATCAATGACAGTGTTATTTTTAATTTTCATGAGTTTAAAAATAGACAATTTAAATCATATTATAAAGTACATGTGCATGACTCATATTTTATGGGATGCCAAAGTTGGGGTGGAGTCTAAGGGTCACCTGTTGTTGGGTTACGAAGCGGGTTAGGGGTGCAGGGGCAAAGCCTTGGCAGAACATGTAATATTGTACACAAATTAAGATTTACACGTACATTATCTTTACATGTGCATTATTTAAATCCATGTACAATATTATGTGTTTTGTTAGGGCTTTTCCCCTACACTCCCAATCTGCTTCGTAACCCAACAACAAGTGGTCCTTACACTCCACTACAACTTTGTCCTGCCCATAAAATATGAATCATGCACAACAATCTCCACCTTGGTGAATATTTAGCCCAATGGAAGATAAAGAGCTAGTTCACTTCATAGTGTCCTAGGTTGGGGATCCTGTCACGTCTAGCACTGAGCAGCATACAACAAGTCTAAATAATGCTTGAACTTTTCAGTTGTAATTGTCTTGGTTAACATATCAATTGCATTCTCTGAAGTGTGAACCTTTCTAAGCAAAACCTGACTAGATGTCATCAACTCCCTGATCTTGTGGAACCTCACATCAATATGCTTGGTTCTAGCATGATACACCTAATTCTTTGCTAAATTGATAGCACTTTGACTATCACAATGCAACGTAACTTCATCTTGTTCAATGCCCAACTCCTTTATAGCCTTGCTAAGCACACAACTTCCATGTTGTCTTTGTTATCACCATGTACTTTGTGTCAATTGTTGACATTGCCACAAGAGACTAAATTATGGACTTCCAACAAACAGGCTGACCTCTAAAAGTAAAGACATCCTTGTTGCAGACCTTCTCTCATCTAGATCACCAACATGGTCAGAATCCATATATTCGACAACTGGAGGATCATCTTGCTAACTGCCAAACATAATACCATGACCTGTTGTACCCTTTAGATACCTCAAGATCTATTTCAGTGCTTCCCAATGTCACTTCCCTGGGATAGACATAAACTTGCATACTTGGCTTACAACATGTGTCAAATTCGATTTAGTGCACACCATAACATACATCAAGCAACTAATTGCACTAGCATAGGGAACCTTTGATATGTACTTCATCTCAAAAATCTATCTTTAAACATTGATTTATAGAAAACTTAAAGTGCTTTGCCAATGGAGTACTCACAAGCTTCATATTGCTCATGTTGAACTTATCTAGCACCTTCTCAACATAGCCCTGTTGTGAAAGACACAATCATTTGGATTTCCTATCCACGTGAATCTCCATCCCAAGAATCTTCTTGGTAACACCCCAAGTACTTCATGTCAAATTCCTTGCTCAACAGTGATTTCAACTCATTCACATCATGCAAATGGTTACCAGCAATCAACATATCATCAACATACAATAGTAGAAAAATAAAAGAGCCATCAAAAAGGCTCCTCACATAAACACAAATCATACTCACATCGCCTATAGCCAATTCGAAGCTATGTAGTAATCAAACCACTTGTACCACTAACTCTGCTTCAATCCATACAAAGACCTCTTCAACTTACAAACCATCCGATTCGATCAACCTTTACTGAACCCCTATAGCTGCTCCATGTAAATTTGCTCCTCTAGATCACCGTGACGAAATGTTGTCTTCACATCCATCTGTTCCAAGTGCATGTCATGATTGGCTACCAAGGCTAGCACTGCCTTAATAGAAGTGTGTCTTACGATTGGGGAGAAAATCTCATTATAATAAAACCCTTCTATTGTGTATACCTTTTTACTACTAAGGGAGCCTTGAACCTTTCCCCTTCTTTTTCTGATATAGCAGGTAGAGTTATTAAACCTGGTTCGGACCAGTCCATTCGAGATACAGTGGCATTACCGAACCAAGTGCACCATCGGACAGCTCAAGCAAGCGACCCGGGATGACCCTGTCAAACCCGGCCAATTTTGATGAAAATCGGGGACCCGGACGATTTTTAAAAACCCGGACTGGGTTGTGCATGTCGTCATCACTACTCGACCACCGTCGCGAGCGACCTTGTCACTGATAACATGAATGAAGATGTCGATGGCCCCAGACCAGCAGGAAAAAAAGAAGAGGAAGACGCGGCCAGGGGAGAGGGGAGAGGGGCAAGGGGCGGTGCGGCGGGGCGAGGCAAGTCGCGGTGAGGAGAGGAGAGTGGCACAGGAGCATGAAGGAGAAGGGAGAAAATGAGGCGCAGACTTAAAGAGAGTATATATAGTAGTGGGATTAGGTTTTCGTTTTGGGCCTCAGATCCACATTTGCTTCCTGTACCCCCTTTTATTACTTTTTGTACTCCTTCTGGCTCATTTTTTTCATTAAAAGTTGGGCTTGTGTTTTAATTTAAGTAATTGCTATTTACAGTCTCTTTATTATTAATACACTTTACTTGTATTATCAACTTTAATACTTCAATTGTTATTTTGAATTTTTAAGTATATTTTTCTTAATAAAATAATGTTAGTTATATACTTATATATATAATTTTTAATATAGCTCAGGTCAAATCGAGCCAATTACTGACCCATCGGTTGGACCACTGACCCATTGACCCATTACCTCGATCGGGTCAATGACCGGACCGGTTTTCACAACTATGATAACAGGTTTCCTCTTGTATACTCATTTGCACCCTATGGCTTTCTTGCCTGTAGGAAGCTCAACTAGCTCATATGTATGATTCTTCTGCAAAGACTCCAACTCCTCCACCATAGCACCCACCATCTATCTTTCTCTTGCTTGTTCATAGCCCCTCAAAAGGTAGAAGGATTTCCAACACTAGTGAGAAGTGCAAAAGCAACCAATTTAGCCAATTCTTCAATCGCATATTGAACAACAGGTTTAATTGTGTGACAATCTCTATCTTTCACAAGATTGTACTCCTAATATGGTTCACCTGGACTCACTAATCCAGGCTCAGGTATGAGTGTGGGCTTAGGTCTTGGACTGCATGGTTCTACCCTCTTAGGAATCATCACCAGCTGCTCAAAATCCACATGAATCTCCATGGAGCTGGGGAAAGCTCCATCAGGCACTGAGATAGATGTCTTAACTATCTCTAATAACATGGATTGCTCATCAAACACTGCATACCTGTTGATGGTGATCGATTGAGCAGATAGCATGCCATATTCACTACTTCTACCCAAAAGCCTTTAGAAATGTCAGCTTGCAGCCTCAAACATCGAACCCTTTCAGTAAGGGATTTATTCATCCTTTCTGCAACACCATTCTTCCTGAGAAATGTTTCTGAATATCATGTTCTTCATAGAATTTCTGAAACTGTGAGTCTATATATTTCATGTCATTATCAAACCTCAAGTACTTGATTTTTTCGCCCATTTGGTTCTCAACCTCAGCCTTCCATAGCTTGAACTTCTCATTTTGTTTCATTACACTCACACCTTACAAGAAAAATCAACAATGAAGGTCACAAAATAGTAAGAACCACCCAAGGACGAATCTTTAGTTGGATCTTATACATCAGTATGCACATAATCTATAATTTCCTTAGTGCTATGCTTCGTAGCTTTAAACCGCACCTCCTAAGCACACAATACTTACACAATTCTAACTTCTAACTCCGAACTCTTTCAAGAGTCATCTCTTATGAAGCTTTGTCATTTCATGCTCATTGAGACAGACCCGTGTCTAGAAGTTTTGGGACCTAAGACAAGTTTTTCAAAAAAGACTTTCATTGTCTTTGAATAAACTTTTTCTTAGCATGATATGAAAAAATAAAATAAATTAAAGTTTTCTTATACCATAAAATAAATTTATGCACCTAACATTTTTATAAACTATTATTATCTAAATTCTCCATTATAATTTACCTTATTTTTTTTATAAATACTTATAGAGAAATTTATCCGAAGATTATCTTAATATTTTAATCCTATGTAGAAATTTTGATATTTTACTTTCAATAGATAAAATGACTAATCCATTATTTCTTTATTGTATTTTGACCCTCTTCCTCTTTAATATTTCTAAACCAAATTCATACTTTCTATTTGACATTTTATTATATTAATAAATTTGATAAAGTATAAGAATAAAATAAAATGAAAATACAAGAAAAAAATATAAATAAAATGTTCCAAAATAAATATGAAAAAAATGATAAAATGGTAGTGCCTCAAAATTAGGCATGGCAACTTCATCCACACCCGCCTACACCCGCCCGCACCGGCCTTGATTTCGACGGGGAAAAATCGAGTTGATCGGGTTCAAGTTCAGTTTTGATTTTTTCCCGCATGAATGATTCGGGGGCAGGGGCGGTTTTGGTAATGTTGGTATCCGCCCCGCCCCCGCCCTCGCACCTATTTTTAAAATACAGAAATACCCCTATATATATATGAAACCCTAACTTCACTTCTGATGGTCTTGAGTTCTCAAATTCTCGCTGCCGCACCTTCATCATGCATTTTCGTCTGCGGCTAATTTGTCGTTACTCCCACCGCTGCTTGCGCGTGTTAATCGTTATCTGCCACTCACGCAGTCACATGCCTCCACTCGAGCTCTGCAGCTGGCCTTTAGTCATTCTTCACTGCTCACGCATCCCTTAGCTTTCACAGTCGCACGCCACCACCTTCGTCCGCACCTTGGCTTGTTTCACACTCTGTTCTCTATCTTTATTGTGCTCTTTAATGGTATTTCTCTTTCACATTTTGTATATTTGTGGTCTGTTATGCTCTTTCACATTTTATATATTTGTGTTAATTATTATTTTCAATCACTCTGGTTTTCTTTTACTACTATCACTATGTTATCATTTTTGTCGGCATTGCTTGGTTTTGGTGGGAGTGGGGACGACTTTCTCATTTCTGTTTAATTTCCATTAATCTTAGTTTTATTTTTTTTCTTTTTATTTTTTTTGCCTGAATGCTTGGAGCGCGTTTAGTTGGATCTTAACGAATTGCTAGTATTTATAATTATGGATGGATTAAATAGAAACATTGTGCATCACTAGAGTTGCTGAATCTGGAAGTTTCTGTTCTTACTTGCTGCTATACTTGGCTGGGCCCCGAGCAAAGAGTGAAGTTTTGTTGGTGTTGATGTCGGTGTCGAAATGCATTAATTGGATTTTCTTTTTTTATCTTTATGCTTCCTTGGCAGAATTTGACTCTTGCATTCAATTTCTGGGTAGTGCAATTTTTATTATCTGTGTTGGCTTGCATTCAATTAAATGCTTTGTGTGGAAGTCATGAATGGTCTGGTCCAGGGATAAGAAACAACCATATATTTTTGCAAGTGAAATTTTATAAGAGATAATTTTTAAAGCATTACAAGTCATTCCTTTTGTGTGATAAACTTCATCACAAAGCATTAGACAGTTGTAATTTTTAGACCATTACAAGTCATTCCTTTTAAAGGAACCAAAACCAGATAGTTGTAATTTGTAAAATGGAGTTAGAGAAGACCTGATATATTTGTGATGGCATTAGACAGTGCCAAAGTTGTGCTGAGGCCCCTAGTTTGTCATGTAACATCTTCACCTAGCAAAAAAGCTTTGAAAAATTTTCCTTCATGGCTTCAATATCTGAATGTTGAATAGCATAAGGCTTCTCTTTGACACAAAAATGTTGAGGACTCTCTGAGAGTTCCCATTCTTCAAGTCCTTTATCATCCTTTTCATTGGACAAGTGTAGTACTATTGTGTTAATGATTAAATCTTGTAAATACTTTTATGGGTCAACTTATAATGAAAGTCCCAATATTATACCATTAACGAGTATCAAGATTGAATAAGAAAAAAGTGTGGGGAACTGGATGCGGCTTCATCCCATCATCAACACATCTTTACCATTTGATAAATGAGATAAAAGTAGGTCCAGGTTGTAGTTATAATGTAACTAGTTAATTTAGTTTATGTTTTGGTTTGTTTATAAATGCTTCTTGAATGTACAAAATGATGTTGCACAATTTTATTCCTTTCACTTTATGCTCTTTATTATGTCTATATTTTTTGGCCTTTTCATTAAATCTATAATATACCCAAGATTATATAGGCAATGGTAAAAAAAATTATTTCATTTACCATAGCATGTTTCTGATCACCTTGATATAATGGTACACACTAGATCTACCTTATATATTAAAACTCTTGATTAATAGTTTCTATTTTTTAATAGTTCTTCTAGTTAATTAATTTGTCTTCTTCTTTTTTAATAGTTCCTAACTTTGTTTCTTATTTGACTGCTTCTAAAGAAATGGTAGATCAAGAAAGTCGACATGAAGACACAACTCCTGCTCCTGGCTATACTCCTTCACCTTTTGCTGGTGCTGATTATACTCCTTCACCTTCTACTGGTCATGCCCCTTCAGCAGCATCCATGGAATCCATTCTATTACATGAAGAAGACACAACTGATAATTTGGAGGGGACAACAAAAACAGGAATAGGTAGGCTTAAAAGTGAGATTTGGCAGCATTTTAAAAAGGTTAAAGTTAATGGACAAGACAAGGCCCAATGCAACTATTGCTCAAAACTGTTGGGAGGAAAATCAAAAAATGGAACAACACACCTATGGGGGCATAAACAAATTTGTATTCAATACAAGATTGCCAAGAGAGGGAGTACAAAGCAAACATTTCTCGTGTCTAAGGTTATCCATGGAAAGCAAAAAGTTGGATACAGGAACTTATGATGTGGATAATGCAAGGACAGAGCTTGCAAATGCAATTATTATGCATGAGTATCCACTTTCCATTGTGGACCATGTTGGTTTTAGGAGATACTCAACAGCTTTACAACCTGTCTTTCAAGTTCCTTGTAGAAACACAATTAAAAAAGAAATTTTCAGAATTTATCAAGAAGATTAATAACTTTGAAGTTATTAGATAGTATTCAAGGAAGATTTGCCATCACTTCAGACATGTGGACTGCGAGCAATCAGAAAAAGGGTTATACGGTTGTCACTGCTCATTATATAGATGCCTCTTGGAACTTAAAAAGTCATATTTTGAGGTATGTTAAAAAATTTGAATTTTTTATATTATTGTTGAATTGTTGCATGATAAAATTGTTGAACTATTTATATATTATTTTAGGTTCATTTATGTTCTTGCTCCTCACTCAAGTGAAAAACTTTGTAATGTGTTAGTTGAGTGTTTGATGGATTGGAACATTGATACAAAGTTTTCCACAATCACTATGGATAATTGTAGCACAAATGACAAAATAATTGACAAAATTAAATATAAATTGGACTTAGGAAATTTATTAAGGGATGAGACTTTGCTTCATATGTGTTGTTGTGCACTGATAGAGGCAAAAATATAGGGGGACAGGTGTATAATAGAAGAAAGAGCAGTTAGGCTCTGTTTGGGAATTGTTAGTTGTAGTAGTGAGTTAGTAACTAACTGTCAGTTACTACAGTTAGCAATAGGAGGGAACCTTATAAATAGAAGAGAGGGGAGGGTAGAGAGGTGGTTGAACCAGTAGGAGGCTAAGTGCACCTCGAACTCACTCATTGTTGATTGTAATCTGCTATTAATAAATAAAAATTCCCTTCTTCTCCAATTCTCTGGTCCAGTTCTTATCAACTGGTATCAGAGCTCCAGATTCTGGGGCTTGGGGGTGAATGGCTGCGAAAGCAAACAGTAAAATGGAAGCTAGGATGGATGCGATGGAGAAGGCCATTGAAGAAAATCGCGAGTTGTTGGACGCGCGATTCAGCTTGATGGAAGCGCTGGTGCAGCGGTTGGCTATGGCGTTGGAGAAAAACGAAAACACAAGCCACGCGAGAGACGAAGAAGCCATGGGTAGGTCGCAGAAAATTGAACACGACCTTGGGGCGCGGTGGAGGAAGGTGGAAATGCCGTCATTCGAGGGAGATGACGTGTTTAGATGGCTGGCCAAGATTGAACGGTTCTTCCGATTGCAGGAGGTTCGTAAGGAGGAAAGAATGGAGATGATCTTGGTGGCCTTGGAGGGTGAGGCTTTGGGGTGGTTTCAATGGTGGGAGCAGAGGAATCCGAGACCGGCTTGGGAGGATTTTACTGCGGCACTGACCCAAAGATTCCAAGGTTAAATGTTAGGTAATCCGTTCCAAATATTGCTTGCATTGAAACAAGAGGATACAGTACAGGAATTTGTAAGTCAGTTTGAAAAATTAGTAGGCACAATGAAGGGATTGGATGAGGTGTTCTCGGTAGAGGTGTTTTTGAAGGGATTGAAGGAAGAGATCAGTGCTGAGGTGAGGTTACATGAACCCAAGAATTTAATGGAGGCTATGAATAAGGCAAGGCAAGTGGAAGAAAAATTAAGGGTTTGGGCAAAGATTCCAAGAAGCACTGGCAGAGGTTTTCCTTTGCAGAAAACTAATTTCTAGAGTCAAAGGAACTGGAAGGAGGGATCAAATTGGGCAGGAAAGGGAGTTGAAGGAATGAACAGGACAGGAAATGGAGGTGAACAGGTCCTGGCAGCCAAGGGTGGCAATGAAAATTGGAAGGGAAGGAAGACATTCCACAAATTGTCTCCTACAGAAATTAGTGAGAAAATGAGGAAGGGTGAGTGTTTTACTTGTGAAGAAAAGTATCACTCAAATCATGTTTGTTAAAACAAACAATTGAGGTTGATGGTGTTAGAGGAAGAGGAAGAAGAGGAGCTGCAGGGGAATGTGGAGGAAGAAGAAAATGAAAAATTATATAAGCTATCATTACACAGCATTAAAGGGTTTACTTCTAAGAGATCCTTCAAATTATGGGGCAGAGTTAAAGGAAAGAAGGTGGCCATTTTGATTGATTGTGGAGCTACCCACAATTTCATTTCTGCAAAATTAGTAAGAGAAATGAATTTAGAAGTAACTAGTACTAATCCTTATACTGTGGAGGTAGGAGATGGTCATAAGGTGAGGTGCCAAGGTTTATGCAAAGGATTAGATATTGAATTGCCAAAATTACAGGTGGTACAAGACTGTTATTTGTTTGAGTTAGGAGGTGTGGATTTGGTTTTGGGAGTGGAATGGCTGGCAAGTCTAGGGGAAGTAAAGGCAAATTTTCAGAAGTTGACTTTGACTGTTAAGTCTGAAGGGCAAGACATATGTTTGAGGGCTGATCCTGAATTAATTAGAGCTGCCATCAGTTTGAAATCAGTGAGAAGCACTATTTTGGAAGAAGACCAGGGATTTATGATTGAATTTAAAATAGTAGAGGCAACAAAAGAGGTGGAAGAGATTTCAGAGGGGGTGTTGGAAACTTTGGAGCAATTCTGTCAGGTTTTTAAAGAACCTCAGGGTCTGCCACCTTGCAGAAGCAAAGACCATGCTATTAACATTCAACCTGGAAATAAAATTCCTAATTTGAGGCCATACAAGTATCCACACTACCAGAAAGATGAGATAGAGAAGCTGGTAGGTGATATGTTAGCAGCAGGAATAATTAGAACTAGTATTAGTCCATATGCTAGTCTTGTCATTTTAGTCAAGAAGAAGGATGGAAGTTGGAGATTTTGTGTAGACTACAGAGCTTTAAATAAGATAACTGTGCCTGATAGATTTCCTATGCCAATCATAGAGGAGTTGCTGGATGAAATTGGAGGTGCTGAGTGGTTTTCCAAGCTGGATCTTAGAGCAGGATACCATCAGATCAGGATGAGGGAGGAGGATGTGCAGAAAACAGAATTTAGAACTCATGAGGGGCATTATGAGTTCTTGGTTATGCCTTTTGGGCTAACCAATGCTCCTGCTACTTTTCAGGCATTAATGAATGAGGTAATGAAGCCATTCTTGAGGCAGTTTGTCTTGGTGTTTTTTGATGATATTCTGATTTATAGTAGTACATTAGAAGAACATATTATGCATTTAAAGGCTGTGTTGCAAGTACTACAGCAACAAGAACTGTATGTTAATAGGAAGAAATGTAGTTTTGGCCAAAGGAGTTTGGAGTATTTGGGGCACATTATTTCTGGAAGAGGGGTAGAAGCGGATCCTAGCAAGCTGGAAGCTATGACAGCTTGGCCAATACCTGCATATGCAAAAAGGCTGAGAGGGTTTTTGGGTTTGACATGATACTATAGGAGATTTGTCAAGAATTATGGACAGATAGCTCATCCTTTAAATGCATTATTAAAAATAAAGGCTTTTAATTGGGGGGAGGAGGCTGCGGTAGCTTTTGAAAAACTGAAGACAGCAATGAAGGAGTTGCCTATATTGAGAGTACCAGATTTTTCCAAACAATTTGTACTAGAAATTGATGCTTCGGGTACTGGACTAGGGGCAGTTCTGTTGCAAGAGGGGAGGCCTTTAGCCTTTTGGAGTAAGGCCTTATCTGAAAGGGGTCAGCTCAAATTTGTGTATGAAAGAGAGCTGATGGCTGTGGTGCTGGCAGTTAAGAAATGGAAGCATTATCTGTTGGGAAGGAATTTATCATCAAAACAGATCAAAAGAGTCTCAAATTCTTGAATGATCAGAAGTTATTAAGTGAAGATCAGTTTAAATGGGCCTCTAAATTGATTGGTTATAATTTTGAGATTGAATATAAACCAGGGAGAGAAAATGTGGTGGCTGATGCTTTATCCAGGCAATTTAGTTTTTCTGCTATATCTATGGTGCAGCAGGAGGATTGGAGTGAATGGGAGGAAGAATTGCAGGCTGACCCTCAAGTGTATGAAATATACAGAGGGATACTCACCAAAACAGTGGACAAACCTGGATTTGCTGTTAAAGGAGGCAGATTATATTACAAAGATAGATTGGTTTTAGCTAGGAATTCTTCTAGAATTCCAATGATTTTGAAGGAACTGCATGATTCCCCTATAGGGGGACATTCAGGGTTTTTTAGGACCTTGAAAAGGGTAGCTGCAGTAGTGTTTTGGCATGGCATGAAGAAGGCTGTGAGGCAATATGTAGCAGAATGTGAGATATGTCAGAGAAACAAAGCTAGTACATTGGCTCCAGCAGGATTATTACAGCCTTTACCTATTCCTAATAGAGTTTGGGCTGATATATCTTTGGATTTCATTGGCAGCTTACCTAAAGCTCAGGGTAAGGATATTGTTTTGGTAATTGTTGACAGGTTTACTAAATATGCTCATTTTATAGCCCTGGGTCACCCTTTTACTACCAAAGAGGTTGCTGATATATTCATTAAGGAAGTAGTTCGGTTGCATGGATTCCCTACATCTATATTTTCAGATAGGGACAGGCTGTTTATGAATCAATTCTGGAAAGAATTATTTAGACAGGCAGAAACACAATTGAAAATGAGTACAGCATACCATCCACAAACTGATGGTCAAACAGAAGTTGTG
This sequence comes from Glycine latifolia, assembly GCA_013407115.1. Taxonomy (NCBI): domain Eukaryota; kingdom Viridiplantae; phylum Streptophyta; class Magnoliopsida; order Fabales; family Fabaceae; genus Glycine; species Glycine latifolia. The sequence continues at coordinate 25,978 of QARZ01039317.1, forward strand.
AATAGGTGTTTGGAAGCTTATTTGAGGTGCATAACTGGACATAAACCAAAGCAGTGGCCTGCTCACTTGGCATGGGCTGAATTTTGGTTTAATACAAACTACAATATTTCAGCCAAAATGTCCCCTTTCAAAGCTCTATATGGGCAAGAGCCTCCTTTGTTAATTAAGGGAGCTGATCTGCCTTCTAAGTTAGAGGAGATAAATCAGATGAGTAGGGACAGAGATGAACTGCTTCAGGAGTTAAAGGTAAACCTATTGAAGGCTCAAGATCAAATGAAGAAATACGCAAATAAGCATAGAAGGGCAGTAAAGTTTCAAGTGGGAGAATGGGTGTTTCTGAAATTGCAGCCTTACAGGATGAAATCGTTGGCAAAGAAACCAAATGAGAAGCTCAGTCCAAGATTTTATGGGCCTTACAAGATAATTCAGAAGGTGGGGGAAGTGGCTTACAAGTTGGAGCTACCTGTTGACAGCAGAATTCATCCTGTATTCCATATTTCTTTGCTCAAGAAAGCAATCAAACCTACTTGTTTTCCTCAACCATTGCCTAAAGCTTTGACTGAAGACCTGGAACTTCAGGTGCAGGCTGAGAAAGTTATGCAAAGAAGGATTACAGAACAGGGACAACAGGAAGTGTTGATTAAATGGCAAGGGTTGCCACATCATGAAGATAGCTGGGAAAAGCTGTAAGAGATCAGAAATGTTTTTCCTCAATTGGACCTTGGGGACAAGGTCCATCTTGAAGGGGAGGGTATTGATAGAGGTAAAAATATATGGGGACAGGTGTATAATAGAAGAAAGAGCAGTTAGGCTCTGTTTGGGAATTGTTAGCTGTAGTAGTGAGTTAGTAACTAACTGTCAGTTACTACAGTTAGCAATAGGAGGGAACCTTATAAATAGAAGAGAGGGGAGGGTAGAGAGGTGGTTGAACCAGTAGGAGGCTGAGTGCACCTCGAACTCACTCATTGTTGATTGTAATCTGCTATTAATCAATAAAAATTCCCTTCTTCTCCAATTCTCTGGTCCAGTTCTTATCATGCACACATATTGAACTTGACTGTAAAAGATGGTTTAGAAATTGTGAAAGATGGGATAGAGAAGATTAGGGATAGTGTCGCATTTTGGACAGCCACACAAAACGGAAAGAAAATTTTGAGGAGACAGTGAAACAATTAAGGATCCCGTGCACTAAGAGTTTGGTTTTAGATTGTTCAACTAGGTGGAACTCAACTTATAAAATGCTTCAAATTGCTATATCATAAGAAGTTGTATTTACTTGGTTGAAGCAGCGGGAGTCCCAATATACTTGTTTGCTAAGTTCCATGAATTATGTGAATTGGATAAGTATATTTCAAGGGGGAAAAAGGCCGAAAGTTCTCATGCTAAAACATAGTTGGATCATTATTTAGAAGAGGATGTTTTACCAAGATCCACTGATTTTAATATTTTGTGGTGGTGGAGGTGGAATGGTCTCAAGTATCCAACACTTCAAGCTATTGCAAAGGATATCTTAGCTATTCTTGTATCAACAGTAGCTTCTGAATCTGCTTGTAGTACCGATGGCCAAATTTTAAGTCGTCATTGTAGTCGACTTCATTGGACTACTTTAGAGGCATTGATGTGCACTAGAAGTTGGTTACTGAGTGCTGAAACTGATGGTATTGTCTTGAATACTTAAGTTAGTTATCTTATTAAATGACTATTAATTTATTTCTAATTTAATTAATTATTTACATTATGTTATATTTGATACAGGTATTTTGAAATCTAAAATTCTTTCACAAAGTAGTACTTTGATTAATGAGATAACTTCAGATGATGAATATATATACCATATAAGAATGTAAATTTTTTAATGATCGATTTCTTCTTTATATTATAATTTTGGTTTATGGTTTATTCAGGTGATAATGCAAGTGATATGATGGGAAGTGGCATTGCTACCCACTTGGAGGAATGAATACTACATCCAATGATTGAAGAATTAGGAGTGTAACTAATTTTATTTTCCAGCAATGAAGGCTACATCTAATGTTGAAATTTTGTTGTAATTACATACATTTGAGACTTAGTGCCGTTAATTTTTATGCCATGATTGTTGTTTATAATTAATTTTTTAATAGGAATTTTTAAGTGTTTGGGGCAGGGCAGGGTGGGGCAGGGAAAACTGACCCCCGTCAGGGGCGGGGGTGAGGGAAAATTTCTTAGCCCAATCAATTTTCGGGGGCAGGGGTGGTTTTGCGAGTCGGGGACGGGGGTGGGATAAGCAAAAACCGCCCCTAACCGCCCCCGTTGCCATGCGTACTCAAAATAGAAAGAATTATATGTTGATTTATCTATTATGACACCTTAATATTTGTTATCTACTATAAAATCATTTTATTCATTTTAAGACCATTCTAAATTTTATATATTTTATATAAAAATGTTATTTTCCTATATTAACAACAATTTATTAACATTCAAACTTTCAAATTTAATTGTTAATATTACTCACTAATTAATACTATTGTTAATATTGTTGCAATGCCTATTGACCAATAATATGATAATTGTATAAATTTGTAATTCTACACTTGTACACTTTAAAGCCTTGACATTCGTTTCATTAAACAAAATAATAGCTTTGTTACTTGACATGAATTAATGGATGCCGTATTGAATTAGTATATAATAAAATCATTGTAGTTTTCTTGGGCCTAAGGCAATCACCTACTTTGCCTTGTCATAAGTATGACTCTGCATTGACATGACCTAAACACTGGTGCCACGATCTAGTAGCATCATCTTTTGACTCAACATATGCAACTCAGTCTACAATTGTGTTCCCCTACAGCCTATAGATATTTCTTATAATTTGTTGTGCTTTCATCACAATCAACGTCCCCTTTCACACTTTGAGGGTATCCCGATCTCCATTAGTTCTATAACTAAAACTATTCACCACTAGAAATATTACATTTAACATCGTTACATTAACATCGGTTGTTATACAAAACCGATGTTAACGAAAATGCCGTGGCAATTTTGTAATTAACAGGACATTGTTAACATCGATTTTTCTTTAAAAACTTGAAAATTGATGTTAACATCGGTTTCCCAAAGAAAACTGATGTTGTTGTTATTATAAATAACATTTGTTCCTCAAATTAAACATCCTATGTTCACTGTCTTGCGTGCCTTCACCAAGTACAGAAACCTCATCTTAGCTGTACCTCGCGACCTCTTCTCCGGCGTCTTCTCTCGATTGTAGGTTAGTAGGCTTCTTGGACCCAATGAATATGTTAATGTGTGAACATGTGGATGCTATCTCTATTTTTGCATTAGCATTGGAAGGTCAATGTATGGGTTGAATGGGTGTTTGGTATGTGCTTTCGTTGTTGTGCTCACTAAGTGGTTGATAAAATGCCGATATGAAACTTAATAATGTGGGCGAGGGTGTATATATGTTGGTTGCGCATCCATCCTCATGGAATTCGTTAGCTTTGTTTTATTTTAATGTGCATGGAAGAACATGAAATTGTTTTTGCGTTAGCATTGTTTTATAGGAGCCTTGATCACAATTTTTAGTTAGTGGCATGGATTGATGAGTGAGTTAGATTCACTTAGTAAACACGAAACCAAACACACGCTTAAGCATAGCCTGAATTCAAATAATCTCAACTATTTGTGTTGATTTGAAACTCAGCTTCAACCATTGATGCCTTATTTACCACCATGAAATGATGGTGCTAGCTCTAACAAAAACATACCAGATCTACATGTATATATCTCATGTAATCTAGATCAGGTTCGCACTCTGCATCACAGAATGCATAAAGATAGAAACTAGGACTTGGTGTAAGATGAAGTCATAGCCTAAGGTACATAACATAGCTTCAACTAAAGGGCATGAGAAATTCAGAATATATATATAGCCCCTTAAAGGTACATAACATAGCTTCTAATTTGTCATTGGAAATTTCAGCAATGGGTTATTTAAAAATGAATCATACATTAAAAATACTATTTTTATTTTTCTTAAAAACCTAAGCGATTAATTATTAAGATGATGTTCAAATATAAATAATAGTTTTAATTATATATTGAACAATTGAATCAATATTTAATTAAGCTTAGACAGTTCAAGTGGGTGAAGATTTTAATGGAAGTGGCTGATCCAAGTTAATTAAACAAATAATTAAAAGGTGATTTGGCATTGAAGGAGGGGCATGCATGAATATAGTGGTCGATATTGGGGGATGTTAACTCAACTAAGTCATAAACTAGAACACAGGTGGAATCCATAGAATTTGTTTCAATGAAGAGTGAGAGATAGCACTTGTTGGTGACAAAACATAACTTAAGTAATATGAGAGTGAGTGATAGTTGCTACAATTTGAGTTGTTTGAGCATGATCGTATATTATTTGACTTGTTCCTTTTTGTTAATGTTAATGATGTGTTCCTATACTTGTTTTCATGTATTTTGTTTTCATTGTTTTTCTAAAAGATTGGTTGAAGCTAGCTGTGACCTGTCAAATTAAGCAATTTCATTTAATTTTAAAGATGCTAGAAATAACATTTTAATATTGAAATTGGAAGTTTCTTTGTATTCAACCAATTGATAACACCTCTTCTAGAGAATAGTAGTAAGAGGGAACATGTGAGCTGCCATGACCATGAGCCTCCCATACTCGTTTTCTTGCTATGTTTTGTTATGTGTGGCTTTCAGAGTGATTAGCTTAGTTAGTGGCATGGATTTTCTGTCATTTTAAATAATAAATTCAAATCGATAATGCTAGAACCACAATAGAACCATGAGAAAAACAAGCATTATTCTTATTATTCAAACAAACCCAGGTAGCTAAGAGTTAATTGAACCATGACTTCTGTGTTATAATAGCTTTGATTTGGGTTATTATTTTGCCAAAGAGATAATTGAACCATGTCCTAATGTGTTTGCAGGGAAAGAGTGGTGTGTCTCTCAAGGACTCCACCATCTTGTATAAGTTGTTTCTTACTTATCTCTAAGTATATTAAGGTGTTTTACTTCTAATTTAACATATACATTTATTTGTTCAACACTAAGTGTCTCTCACACTGTTGCTTCTTCTTATTCATTGTTTTATATCCTTTTTCCAAAGAGATAATTGAACCATGACTTCTGTGTTTGTAGGGAAAGAGTGGTGTGTCTAACAAGGACTCGACCTTGTTCGGTCTTTCATTGTCAGAACCGATCAAAGCTAACTTCGGCTCTTCTGCATTAAGGTGCAAGGTAAGTTAAACTAAAGCTTTCCGTCTTCTTCGTAATTCATCATTAAGCTATTTCTTACTTGGTGTAATGTTATTAATGTTTAATGTTCAATGTAAGTTATAGACACATTTCCTTTTCTTTTCGTGTTTGCATCTGCATCACGACTTTCATTGTTGGAGACTTCACCAAAGATCATCAGAGGTACGAATGTCTTACGAGTGCTTTTTGAATTTGTTTTATGTCATTAATGAGTACTGCTTTATATTGAAATTATGTTCATTATGAGTGAACCTTAGTTTCCCGTTTGAGATTCATTACAGTGATTCTTCCGGACAGTTTGGATTAATCATTGTATTGATTCTTGAATTGTCCGTTTGGACAGTTTGCGAAGGCTCATATTTTTTTAGTATATTCATATGTATAGGTTATGATTCTTCTTTTTAAATATGATGAAATTTCGGTACAAAGCATTTCACTTTGTTCTTCGGGTGCATACTTGACTGTGGTGGAACTCATGTCACCGTTTTCATGTCGTGTAGTCGGAGATCAAAGTGAAATGCTACCAAAATTTCGTCAAATTTAAGATAAGAAACTCAAACTATACATATGAATATACTATAAAAATATGTCTTCCTGAATGGGATAGGGCCACACCTTTAATGAAAAAAGTAAGGTTTTCATGCATGGAATAATTTTGTGAGTATCACAGAGTTATTAATTAAATGGATCAAAGTTGGATGAATGCAAGTCGCATCACGGTTGAGTATGAGGAAGGCATTGAAAATTTCTTGCAATTTGCCTCCGAAAGAAGTCGATCGGATGGGGATGGAAAATATTTCTGTCCTTGTATAAATTGTTTGAATGGGAGACGCCAAACACTGGAAGACATACGGGAACATCTTCTGTGTGATGGGATTAAGAAGAATTATACTACATGGATATGGCATGGTGAATTGACAGACACGCAAAGGGTTTCGCAAACTGAATCGCTTGATGTTGACATCAGAGATCGATTAGAGGATATGATTCGTGATCTAGGACATGAGTATTTTTAGCAAGCACATGCCCCTATGTATGATACATTGGAAAGTGGTTCAAAGAAGCCGTTGTATCCTAGGTGCAAAGAGTCATTGACACTATTGTCAGCGGTGTTGAATCTGGTTAATGTGAAGGCCAGATATGGGTAGAGTGACACATTGCCAAGAAGATACTTTTTCCGATAGGTATGAAGTATAAGAAAATTCATGCCTGTCCTAATGACTGCATATTGTATAGAAATGAATTTGAAGAAATGCATAAATGCCCTAAGTGTGGGGTATCATGGTACAAAGTCAGGGACGATGACGACTATGGGAGTGATGAGAGCACAAAGAAAGGCCCCCGCGAAGGTGTTGTGGTATCTTTCGATCATTCCTAGGTTTAAGCGTCTGTTTGCTAACGAGGATGACACAAAAGACCTTACATGGCATGCAGATGGGAGAAACTGTGATGGAATGCTCCTCCATCCGGCAGTTTCATCCCAGTGGAAGAAGATTGACCATTTGTATCCAAAATTCGGTGAAGAGCCACGAAATCTTAAGCTCGCACTTGCTAGTGATGGAATGAATCCCTACTGCAGTTTAAGTACTCAGCACAGTTCGTGGCCTATTTTGCTAGGCATTTACAACCTGCCTCCTTGGTTGTGCATGAAGCGAAAATACATGATGTTGTCTATGATGATATCGGGCCCAAAATAGCCAGGAAATGACATTTTTGTTTTTGTTTTTAACAGGATCATGACTACACCACCGAGCTCCCCTCCTTGTCCTGAGTCATTAGCTCCTCATCCTGACTCAGCACTTTCGCCGTCTACGGTGAAAAAGACTAGGAAAGGAACACGGTTGAGGTCACTGGCTACCAGACTTACCTGTGCTGATAGACCCTTGTCCATGTGGATCCTGTCACTAGGAAGGCTGATGGTGCTCAGGCAAAGAAATTGAGGATGTATCTAGGGATCGTGGCTAGAGATAAGGTGGATGTCACCATTGGTAACTGGAAGAAAGTTCCTGTCGCGCAGAAGAAGTTGATTTGGGAGGACATTCAGGTATTACAATTAAGTGTCCAATGTCATTGTTTGATTGCATACAATTTAAAAGTTATTTTAACTGTTAAACTTGTTTTTTGTATCACAGGTTGAATTTGATATACCTGAAGCTTCCGACCAACGGACAAAGAAGAAAATTCTGCAGACAGTAGGAGAGCGATAGAGGCAGTTTAAGTCAGACCTGACCTCTAAACGGGCTCTGGCACAAGGCAAGGACGCTGATGCCGACATTGTCTGTGAGAAATATGGCATCAGTAAGGAAAAGTGGCACCAATTCTATGAGACACGTAGAGCCGCTTCCTGGGAGGTTAGCTGAGTTACATTGTTTTACAAATTCACAATTATTAAGGCAAACAAGCGTATTTTTTTAACCCTATATGTGTAATTCTTACAGGATGTTAGAAAGAAGGCACAGGTCATCCAGAAGCTGAACACTGCCCCTAACGTGTTGTCTCGCGGGGGTTACGAGTTGTTAGAAAAAAGATTGATAGAGGAAAAATAAAGGAAACAATTGGAGGAAGCAACTGAAGGTGACAGCACGGAGACCATCCTTCATCCTCACTCCCTCGTTAGACGACATGTGAAGTGGAAGCTGGCTCGCACAAAAAAAATTGGACAAATGACATCTAAGGCGGCGTGTGAGATTGCAGAGAGGATTATAACTCAAAGGATGTTCAAGTGTTCATTAATGAATTTTGGCTAACAAATGACAAAACTAATGTGAGACTTATTTTGAGTGCAGGATTCCCTAGACAAGCAATCCACACAGGGTAGCTTTGTCACCAGTGGACGTCAGGATGTCCTGTCTGCTGCCATTGGACGTCAGGATGTCCTGATTGCTGCCATTGGACGACCAGAGCACCCCGACCACGTCTGTGCTGCTGGAGCTGGTGTGACCATCACACACTACTTCGGACCGGCTCCATGAACCTCTCACAAGAAGAAGTCAATAGCGCCTAAAGACTTGGTTCGACTAAAAGACAACATCAGGGAGGAGCTGGAGCAGTCGATCACTAAATGAGTTACGCAACAAATAATGATGTCCTTAAGCCACCTCCAGTCCCAGATGCAGTCTCAGGGTGCTATGCCGCCTCGAGAGGTTTAGTCATGTCCTTTTGGTGCCCATGTCAGTACCAAGGGAAGCTGTGTCGACCCCTCGGGGAATGACCCAGACACAGGTGCATCTGACAGGTGTGGGTTGTATGCCGATGATAATCCTCCCAGCCTGGTTGCCCTTGGAAGAGTTTATGAGGGGTCGAAAACCGTGCACAGCGTCCCTCTTGCCAATGATCAGGTCAAGGTGGGTGTTGAGGAAGTTCGAGATGCTGATGCTCGCGTCCCTGTACCCACTGACGAGGTTCAGTTAGTGGGGCAGGCCCTTAACACTTTCCTTGCTTGGCCGACACATCTTGTACAACCTATTTTGAATAAGGTATTTCATTTTTTCCTTCTTTCTTCTCATTTACGAATGATTTGTCTCATATAAAGTTAATGTAAATGTTCACTTATGTTTGTTAACTGTGTAGGATAAACAGGTACTTGAGGGACTGGTGAAACCTGTACATAAGCCGGAACATATTGTCGATCCCCTGTACCAGGTCACATTGACCATCCCCGATCTTTTCCTTAGACCCGTGCAAGTGCCATGGGACCCTAATTTGTTCGGGGTGCATAATGAACTTCCCGTTGTACATCAAGCATGAGAATATTTCTGAGATCATCCATGGTGGTCAATGTTTGAACATCTCTGTTATATATCTGTGGATTCTATAAGTCACTTTCAATTGGCTACCGTTACATAACTCATTGTTTTATATTCATGTATAATTGACTTTATTTATAAAACAATAGGCATATGAATGATTTATGTCTACAATCGGATCATCTCGATGTGTATGGATTCATCGAGCCACAGTCCATACAGAGATCTAGGCAATCTCAATTTGAAACCGAGGACTATATCAAGAAATGGATGCAGAGTTCACTGAAAGATGTCTACCTTGCAGCGAACTTGAATGGGTAAGTTAAAATGTACAAAATAATTTAATTAATGTATGAAGTATAATAACTTATTTTTCTCCAATGCAGTGCACATTGGCTACTTGTCATTATATGTCCTAAGGCCAATGTTGTCATGTGGTTATGTTCATTGCACAATAGGCCAGATAACTACCTAAAAGGAATTATTAACAGGTAGGTTGTAATTTGTAAGACATGTAAGATATTTATTTCTAACACATGAATATGTTAATTGTACAATATGCATGCATGTTTCTCTTAAGCAGTGCTTT
>QARZ01039318.1:11623-24279 GCA_013407115.1 Glycine latifolia
AATTACCAACTGAAAACAGAAACTGGAATTAAATTGTGCGAAATGTCATCTAAACAGAGTCACCAACAGAAGCTAAAACCCTAAACCCTAAGAGAGCAAAAACGAAAATGAGAGAAGGGAGCGGCTCTGTTTTGGGCACAGCCCTTATTTATAATAGTTAATAACCTAAAAACGAAAATGGGCCTTTTTAACAATTCTGGCCCAAAATTCACTAAAGCGAAAATAAAACGAAAATAAAATGTTGTTGCGGAAAATTAATGCTGACGACGTAATCCAATCTTCAAGTCCACGAAATAATTCCAAGCTCATTTAATTATTAAATTGCCCTGAAAATAAAAATTGGAATAATTAAACTTAGAAAATCCAAATTCGCTAAAATCTGAATTATCGGTCCAATTAAATCCTAAATGAGAACAGTGCGGAATATAAACTATTAAAGCCAAATCAGGGATTAAAATGAGTACAGAAAGATGAGGAAATATAGGTAAAAAGGTGACTCATCACTCTCACTTTCCTAACCTACCTAATACTATTATTTAAGCTCCTAAACTAAAGAACAAGCTTTAGGAAGCAAAAGAATGAAGAATGGAATTCTTGGCTTCAAAAGTTCGTTGGCTATTTATAGAAATCTCCCTCCTGCTAGCTTCACTCGCCCAGGCGAGTGTTTTGGCCTAAGTTTGCTCGCCTGGGCGAGCTTATCTTTATCTTCTTGGAACTTGGTGCTCGCCTGGGAGAGCCAAATACACTGAAATTAGTCGCCTGGGCGAGTTAAAAACTTAGCCCTGAAGAATGCTTTGCGCCTTGATGGATTTTGGGCTTCTTTTGCTTGTAACACCTCCCATGTTTTCTTTTTAAGCCCTTCTTGCTTGCTTTGCTTGTTCAGAAGCTTCAGAATTCCTCGAACCTATCAAAATGCAAAATATGATTGGACAAATCTTCCAAAATATGAAAACAACATTCATCAAATGTACTAATTACAAACTAACTAGGTTTTAGGGCAATTTCATAGATAATTTTAGTGAAAGCCAAAGATAAGTGCCTTCATTGTAGTCCTAATTTTACTAAGATATGACACTTATCATTAAACTACCCTCTTTTCTACGTCCGTCATCTCATCCCATTCTTTGGGAATCATTTCATTATCAACAGTTTTGATTGGAATTGAAAGACCTTTTTCTATTGCATTCCATGCCCCAGAGTCATTTGATTGAATGAAAATCTGCATTCTGTTTTTCAAAAAACTGAAATGCTCTCCCTCAAACATCGGAGGATTATTGAGGGAGGCACCCTCCTTGAAGGTAATTTGTGTGGTATTCATTTTCTTTGAAAATGGATACTGATCTTGAATAACACTCAAGAACCTGCTCTGATACCACTTGAAAACAATATGAACAACACACAAGAACCAAGAGTGTAACGACCCCATATGCATCCGGTTCATTAACATTATAATATGGTCTTAAGTGCAGCAAATCTTAACGTAACAAGTAAACATGGAAGCATAAATAATAAGACATCATCTTACGTCATACAACATAACTAAAACATTATGTATGGAATTTTGATATACATCCCGGCACCCGGGTTCTGTTCCATAAGGTACCTCATACAAAACAAACCCATACCGGGTTACAAAATATACAATAAAATTGAGCCAACAGGCTCTCCAAAAAGATCTGCCTTCCAGAATCCGCTTCCTCAAACCCAGCCTTGGCCTCTTCTCTAGGATCCGTAATTAGTAGCCAAACTGGCCTCAGCCAACTCGGCTTCTCAATTGAGATCCGCTGAACAACCCCTACTCGGGTCTCTTAACCCAGACCTCATCCTCTGCTTTCTGGCTATCACCTGCAATAAAATATAATCCCTAACTAGGGTGAGATACAATCTCAGTAAACTCAGGGTTCTTGGAGACTCACCTCCCCCTGGTTCACTTCCACAGCACATAGCATTTATATTGGCATTACAAATAACATAGCCACCCTGACCTTTGAACTCTTAAAGATTGAAACTTTGCACTTTTTTTGAAGGAATGATCTCCTCGCTTGATGGTTTTTACAACTAACAAAGGGTGGAAACTAGTTTATAAGGTGATTATCTTCAATCCTTACGTTAGATTGAAGATGTTTAGGTTAAGGAATGGTTATCTAGGAAGCTTTTCTCACTTTAACAATGGAGGAAATGTGGAGTAAGAGAGAGAAAGTGTTTTAGCAAAGGCAGTGGAAATTAGATTTCTACTGAAATATCTCACTCGTGCATATCTTAAATAGCTTGAAAATTAACACGCGTCATAAAATAATATGAGAGTCTTTCTACGTCAAAACAACCAGCACAGAGTCGACACATGTCACTTGTGTAAAGTGAATATTTAGAGTCAACACGTGTCATAAAGCTAAGTCTGGTATAAATAGCAAATACTGACCGTTTTAATCGCTTACAAATACTTATGTAATCAATTGCATAAGAACCCGTCCTTGGTACTATAGTATGTCCAATGTTCCCTCCTCCTCTGACCTCATCCGACCTAATCCAACCTAGTCTGACCTTATCTGTCCTACTCCAACCTCATCCGACCTAATCTGAGTTCCTACCTTGGTATTTCACAAGTCCAAGGTTCCTCCCAACTGCTTCCAGGATCACTAACCTGATAACTCTATCAAAAATGGGCTGCGAGTTCTTCCGGTCTCTCTACCCGGTAGCTCTTACAAGTCAATAAAATACGAGCTCAACCAAGATCACACTAGTTTATCCGAGATCACAACTCAGACCTCAAAGAAAAGAAATATATGAGCTCTGTCGAGATAGCTACCCAGTTGCTCTTACCTTCGTTGTCCGAGTCCCTTCTTATACAACATCACTTTTCCCTAAAAGTGTTATGTATATACACCACTTACATGGCACTACCCCAGTAATGTAGTAACCCGATCTTCCTATAAAAATAACATACAACAGAATCCCGAGTTCGTATGACTTGCTATCTACACCCCCTCTTATCCGAGTTCCAAAATACACCCCCTTGTGACACCAAGTCATACGAACTCAGATTTATCACAGGGTCATTATATTCACCCCCCTTGAAAGAATTTTGACCCCAAAATATAACCATACCTATCAAATAATTTGAGGTGTAGTTCCGTAAGCTCTTGTTCCCGCTTCCATGTCACTTCCTCAGGGGTCATTCCTTCCCATAACACCTTGACTATGGGAATAGTCTTACTCCGAATCTTCTTTTCCATCCTGTCAAGAATCTGGGATGGTCGGGTAGGACGAGTCAGATTTTCTCTAATTTGAATAGAGCCAGGTTCTACCACATGTGAAGGATCGGGAACATATTTCCTCAACCGAGATACGTGAAAGATATCATGCAGCCCAGACAATTGAGGAGGCAAAGCTAGCCTGTAAGCCACTGGTCTTATTTTCTGAAGAATTTGGTAAGGACCAATGAATCTAGGGCTTAGCTTCCTCACACCCAATGCCCGTCCAACCCCCGTGACTGGAGATAACCTCAAAAATACATGATCGCCCTCATCAAACTGTAATGGACGATGTTTGCTATCGTAATAACTCTTCTGCCAGTTTTGAACCCGCGACAACTTGCCTCTGATCATGCGGATCTGCTCATACATATCCTAAACCATCTCGGGTCCTAGAAGTTGCTATCTCCCACTTCGGTCCAGCAAGTAGGAGTCTGGCACCTTCGACCATACAACGGTTCATAGGGTGCGATACCCAAACTAGCATGGAAGTTGTTGTTATACGAGAACTCCACTAGAGGTAGGTATTTATCCCAGCCCGTTCCCTGCTCCAGAGCACAAGCTCTTAGCATGTCCTCTAGTGTTTGGATAGTTCTCTTAGTCTGCCCGTCCATTTGTGGATGATAAGCTGTGCTGAGTCGCAACTGGGTCCCAAAAGCTTCTTGAAGAGCACCCCAAAATCTTGAAGTGAACTTCGGATCTCTATCACTGACAATGCTTTCTGGGACACCATAAAGTTGGACAATCTCTTTAATGTATAACTGAGCCAACCTTTTCGTAGTGTAGTCAGTCCAAACAGGTAAGAAATGAGCCGACTTGGTCAGTCTATTCACAACCACCCAAATGGAATCACATCTGGGTTGGGTCCTTGGCAATCCAACCACAAAATCCATGGAAATACTATCCCATTTCCACTCTCGAATACTCGGGTCTCTTAACCCGGACCTCGTCCTCCGCCTTCTGGCTATCACCTGCAATAAAATATAATCCTCAACTGGGATAAGATACAATCTTAATAAACTCAGGGTTCTTGGAGACTCACCTCCCACTAGTTCACTTCCATAGCACATAGATTTATATTGGCATTACAAATAACATATCCAACCCGGCCTTTTAATAAACATCATATGTACATAACCACACCAACGTGCCATTCCATCACAAATCTGCAATTTAGCCAACCAGTGCAGATATCATACACAATTGCATATCAGATATACAAGTTAGACAGCCAGTACACATATTGTGCACTCTTGTATATCTTCCAGTGCACTCCGCGTTCACATCACGTATCCCGGCCTGAGGTCCCAGACCATAGACTCCATGTGATAATTCCACCAATATGCCATTCCAGCACCGGTATGCACAAATGTATATCCAGATATACAAATTAGCCAACTAGTGCACTCCTCGTACACAAATGTATATCCAGTTATACAAATTAGACAACCAGTGCACATCTCGATTACATGTATATTTTCAATCAAAAAGCAATAACACACAATGTAAATACACGCACCATGACATTAAACAACCATCACTCCTCAGGAGTATGGTGGAATAAAATCAAGGGACTAAACTCCCAAGAACAGAGAGCTTACCTTCTGATCATAGCATCGACTACCTCAACCTCGTGTTCACGACCACAAATATCTTCTTTATCAAGCCCTACACCAGGAAAGAAAGATATCAAGAACGGTTTTCAACCGTTTTCATGAAAAGAACCCAGTTCTTTTCTAGATCTCATACATATACCTCCAACGTTGACTTGTAAACCCCACAAAGATCTATCCGGGCATAACAAAACACCCAAAACCCAGAAAAGTTAACTTTCAAGGTTTAACCTTCATCTCAACAACCTCCTAAGCATACTTTTCCAAAGAAACACCACCCAAAACCAACCCTAACTTATATGGGTCATTTTTCCTCTCATAACCAAACTCAAAAGATACGGTGAAACTTACATATCTTACCTTAAAAACCGCAACAGAAACTAGATAACATCTTCTCCAAGCTTAGACATCCTTAACGTGCCTTCTAACTCTTAAAGATTGAAACTTTACACTTTCTTTGAAGGAATGATCTCCTTGCTTGATGGTTTTTACAACTAACAAAGGGTGGAAACTAGTTTATAAGGTTATTCTCTTCAATCCTTACATTGGATGTGAAGATGTTTAGGTTAAGGAATGGTTATCTAGGAAGCTTTTCTCACTTTAACAATGGAGGAAATGTGGAATAAGAGAGAGAAAGCATTTTAGCAAAGGTGGTGGAAATTAGATTTCTACTGAAATATCTCAATCGTGCATATCTTATATAGCCTGAAAGTTAACACGCGTCATAAAATAATATGAGAGTCTTCCTGCATCAAAACAATTAGTGGGGAGTCGACACGTGTCACTTGTGTAAAGTGAATATGTAGAGTCAACATGTGTCATAAAGTTAAGCCCGGTATAAACAACAAATACTGACTATTTTAATCACTTACAAATACTTATGTAATCGATTGCATAAGAACTCGTCCTTGGTACTATAGTACGTCCAATGTTCCCTCCTCCTCCGACCTCATCTGACCTAATTCCTACCTTGGTACTTCACAAGTCCAAGGTTCCTCCCAACAGCTTCCAGGATCACTAACTCGGTAACTCTATCAAAAAGGGGTTGCGAGCTCTTCCGGTCTCTCTGCCTGGTAGCTCTTACAAGTCAACAAAACACAAGCTCCTCCGAGCTCAATCGAGACCACACTAGTTTATCTGAGATCACAACTTGGACCTCAAAGAAAAGAAATATACGAGCTCTGCTAAGATAGATACCCAGTCGCTCTTCCCTTCCTTGTCCGAGTCCCTTCCTATACAGCATCGCTTTTCCCCAAAAGTGTTATGTATATACACCACTTACGTGACACTACCCCGGTAATGCACTAACCCAGTCTTCCTATAAAACTAACATACAACACAATCTCGGATATGAAAAGGTGCTATCTACACCCCCCTCTTGTCCGCATTCCAAAATACACCCCCTTGTGACACCGGGTCATACGAACTCAGATTTATCACAGGGTCATTATAAAGAGGGGGTGAATTGGTTGACCTTGGACAATTAAAATTCTTTAAACAATCTAAGTAATCAGGACCATATCACAAATAGTCCAAGAAAGTTTCCAACCAATCAAACACCACTAGCTCAAGAATGCAATCAAGAAAAACTTTTACTGCTGATTAAGGAATGTAGCACTAATGAATGATAAATTATAACAACAAGAAAAAATTAGAAAGTAGTCAATACAAGGATTTATACTGGTTCACTTCTCAACCTTAAGAAGCTATATCTAGTTCTTTTAACCACAAAAGGTTAGAGTTCCACTAATAACAAATTGTTCTTACAAGCTTTTTACAACCACTCTTAATCACACCTAGATCAAGAAAATGATCTCTAACTCACTTAGAATCTCTGTGATCAAGACATAGAGAACACCTATCTCTACTCTTAACCCTAGGAACACCTATCCTAGAAAAGCCTTAAGAAACCTATTGTTATTAATACACAAAAAGAAACTCAAAAGAATTCACAACAAAGTTGTATAGAAAGAAACCACCTGATGATCCAGTAATGATGCATGCAAATGATTACCAGACTTGAATTAAAAGGTGGAAGAAGCTACTCCAGAACTTTCTTTCCAAAACTTCTTTTGAAAGCTTGCCCAAGAGGAAGCCCTCATTAGAAATCTTGAAGCTTGAGGATTTGTGGGACTTAATAGAGTTTAGCACTTGGAATCTTTTCTTACTTCAGAAAGCTAATGAAAATACTTTGATATTTCATTGTTCTTTTTCAAAACTCCCAACACCTTTTAATATAAATAAGTTTGTAACTATCGGTAATCGATTAAATTCACTTATGTAATCGATTGTTAAACATTTAATCGATTAAAGTGTTCTTGAACTTTTTGGAAAAGATTTATGCGCAATATAATCGATTAATTCACAATGTAATTGATTATCACAACCAACCTTTGTTTCAAATAAGTGCCAAGTAATCGATTACAGCAATATCATAATCGATTATAACAGGAAGACTTTTATGTGACTTTGTGAAGTGTAATCGATTACCATACTCTTGTAATCGATTAAAGTGTTCTTGAAAGCTTAAGTAATAGTTTACCATTAGTTGGTAGTCGATTAAAGTAGAGAAAACTTGTTTTTCCAAAAACTTAAACATCGAACACTTTGGCTTTTTATACAATCATGAAAACTCTTTGTTTCATAAAAGCTTTTTCACAAGACTTATGCTTTTATAAAACATGAATGTAAAACCATATATGAGCATTATGAAATGGATCATATGAAGTTTCATCTCATACACAAATTACAACTACCAATCAAATTGATTTGGCATGTAAAAAAGCCTAAATACTTTGTAGCCTTTGAGACTCAGCTTCTTGATCCTCTTGAGCTCCCCCTGACTTTAACGGTGAGTCCTCCATCACTTTTCACTCTTCTTCTCTTTTTATTTTTTTGTTGAAAATTTGAAGCCTTTAAAATGATTTACTTTAAAAAAATAATGATTATAGATTTCAATTTAAAAGCAAAGCATGTAAGGCACTTTGAAACCAGTTTTGTGATGTACTCATGGTTTTTGAAGAAATTCCCCATTGTAATGATATCAATGAAAGACTATAGCTGATAACTCTTTTATATAAATATTATGTTTTTCATTTGCAAAAATCATGCAGTTCACCATGATTAAAACACGTACTCTAGAAAATGCTGAACATTGAAAAGCATGACTAATAGGCCCTCAAATTTTCTATTTCATTCTTCGTATCCACAATAACTTTTGAGTGAAATGGAGATTGTACAAAGAATGAATACCATGATTGGTAATTTTTATAGTTTGAATTAGGCAACATTGTCTTCAAGGTAATAGTATCCTATTTCATGACATTAATCGTAACTAACCTTAAATAATGAACATTTCTTACTTAGCTGAGTGGGTATTGTAATGCCCTGAAATTTTGATAACTAAAAATAGATGTTTGATGCATTTCTTGTGTTATTTGATTATTTGATTAGTTTAGATTAGTTGAAATTTTATGTGAATTATCCATGTGCAATTGCTTGGTGTAGATGTCAAGTTATGTGGAGTTTGTTTGAGTTGCGTTGCAATTGAGTGATTCCGAGTTTGACTCAAAACCTATTTTAGTAAAGGTGGGTTTCTAACCCACATATGCAAAGGTTAACCATTGGGATTTGTAGAATAACTTCTAAAGCATGAGATATTAGTTTTTCACATAAGCAGAAATTTCAAAATTTGTGTCAGCTCGCCCAGGCGAGCCAAAATGCCTTCCCAAATTCGCATGGATGATTCAAGTCGGTTTTAAATAGGACAGCAGTGTCAAAACTCAAAAAAATGGTCTTCTTCTTCCCCAAAACATCAACCCAACCCCCTCCCTCTTCTCCTCCACCAGCCATGGCCACCGGTGACAGCCACAAATCGTCATTTCTTGCCGATTGGACCACCGCATGGAGAGGAACACTTTAATCAGAGCGGAATCTTTAAAACTCAACTCAAGGATTTGGTATAGAACGGAGCCTCCAATCCTCCCTTCATGGTTTCTTTGAGTTAACTGTGGTTTCCTTTCCTTCTCCTAGTTAGTATTAAGCCTCTCTTGATATCTCTTGCTATTTGAATACTATTATTGGGTGTTTTTACACTTCCTTTGAAAATGAGATGTTGTAAAAGTTTCCTTTTTATAAAATTGATGTCATTTCTGTGATATTTGTTGAGTCTCGGTCACATTTGTGTGATCGGAATTTCAAAATGATGTCTTTTTTATGTGGACTCCCAAAACACCATTTTAGCCATTTTTTAAATTTGAGTGGGTATTTGACCCCAAATGTTAATGTTAACCTTGTTTTTGAAATCTATACTAAATTATCCTCGATTTGGTATATAGAGCTCTGTTTTTGGACCAAAGCACGTGAACTTGAGAAATCTCAAAACGACGCTACTAGAAGCTAACAGAGGGAGATAGATAGGTAAGGGGAGTTTATTCCATCGCTATAGTTTTGACACCATAGTTGGGGGCCAGGAAGCCTAATTATGGAGATATCTATCTGTCCCTGTTGTGTGCTGGTTTTCAAGAAAATTTATGTTTTAAACTAATGGGATGCGATATAATTATTATTGATGTGTGTTTGTTCCTATTGTGTGCTTGTTTTCAAGAAAACTGTGTTTTAATTAATGGGATGCAATAAATTTATTATTGATGGATAAAACTTTTAATGTTGTTGTGTTGTAATGATTGAATTTATGGGAAAAGTCTTAATTACAGAGGAGACTTTGTCCAAAATTTTATAATACGTTCTTCTATCTAATTCTTTATTAAATTTTTAAATGGGCATAAGAGTGTGTTTTATATATTGTAGTCCTCCTCTTTAATTTAGAATTTTCTAAAAATATTAGTCTTGTGGTATGATGAATTGTGAATGTATGAAATTTGGGTTGTCTGAAGACCTGGGGAATGTGAATCTCAGGCATATGTATTATGTATAGATGTGAAATGCGATTGCTTGTGATGTCAATGATGATATTGAGATTGACATAATTTTCATGTGGTTGATGATGTTGAAATGAGAAAATGTTGATGTAATTGATGATGTTGAAATGAGAAAGTGTTGATGTGATTGATGATGTTGAAATGAGATGATATTAATGTTCATGATGATGATATTGAAATAAAATGATGTTAATGTTGTTGATGGAAATGAGATGACATGGTGTTGATATTGATAACATTGATGAGAGATAACATTTGGAACGATCTACCTCGTAGTTACGATATCACTAACTCTAATTGTGTAAATTTCAAATTTTAATGAAAACTCCATTAATTTGATTATGAAAATGGTAGTAAATTTTTTGTGATAATACAATTATCATACAACGGAACAAATACATAGATGGATACATATGGTGTACATTTAAAACATTACATATCATTCACATGTTTGGACATAATCTAGTTGTATTTACAAATATTTACATCTGGAATTACATGAGCAACAAAAAGAATCAAGGGACTAACTAAGAAAGAGTTTATTAACAAAACACAGCTCTTTTCCAAAAAGAGTTCCAACGTCATCACGTCGGCTTGGCGGCTCCAACCAAAAGAATTTCTCTAATCCTGCTCATCTGCTCAAACAAACGAAGGTTCGCGATCATCACAGGTACTAACCACACGGTACAACAAAAGCAAGGGTGAGTTTATTATATAAAACCCGCAAGCATTAGATAACAACAATTGGAAAGGAAACAACATTAACAACCACAATCATTGCCAAAAATCCATTAGTCCAATACATACCCGACAAACCAATCATCCAATTCATTTCACAACTCAAATAGTCATACTCAGAATGATGCATGCACCTGATTCCACTCTAACCATGTAATGTGGTACCATATCCAGGGAAATAGCCTCTCATAGGAAAATGATTCATCGCCTATCAGGGTCACCCTGTCGTGCAAAGGCCATTCTCCCTACAGTGATCAACCAGTGGTGCACAAGAATTCCTAACCGGACAGTCCCTTAGTACCTGTGTTTTCAGCTCACAGAACCCACAGATACACACATGCCTTCATTTTATTTCCATCAATACAATATGAAGTATGAAACATGGGCCCCATCAATGAATGACCATGGCCAGGAACAAATGCTTCCCCGCAAGGATGACCAGTCCTACAGCCCCATGGGTATCCATGTATATCCACATCACATAACGATAACCATGGGCACCATCAATGCATGATCATGGCCAGGAGCAAATCCTTCCCTGCAAGGATGACCAATCATGCACCCCCCATGGGTATCAGTATACATACACATCACATCATCTCAATATGATCATCATATATATCAAATTCATCTTATTTCAACATCAACAACCATTTCCTCATAATCTCATTTAAACATCATAAACCACATCATCATTATATCATTTATACATCATCAAACACCTCATCATTATCTCATTCAATCATCACCAACACATCAATAACATCTCATTTCAACATTATTACTGACATCAATATCACCTCATTCATCCACAATCCATATTACCACTAGACTGGTATTTTAGGAAAATTATAAACTAAAGAGGAGGGCTACACTATAGAAAACACACTCTTATGTCCATTTAAAAATTTAGTAAAGAATTAAATAGGAAAAACATATTATAAAATTTTGGGCAGAGTCTCCCCTGTAGTTAAGACTTTGCCCTAAAATTCAATCATTACAACGACAATATCATTCACAATTTTATTCATCAATAATAATTTCACCGCATCCCATTAGTTAAAAACATCATTTGTCTTGAAAACAAGCACACACACAGGGATAAACACACATCAATAATAAATACATCGCATCCCATTAGTTAAAAACTTAGTTTTTCTTGAAAACCAGCACACAGCAGGGACAGACAGTTATCTTCATAGTTGGACTCCCTGGCCCCCAACTATGGTATCAAAACTATAACTAAATAATAAACTCCCCCTACCTAACTAGAAGTTCTCCTGTTAAAACCTCACAGTGTTGTTTTGGTGATCCTTCAATACGCGTGTTTTCGTCCAAACGCAGAGCTCTATATATCAAATCGAAGACAATTTAATATAGATTTCCAAGGTAAGATCAATATTAACATTTGGGTTTCAATACCTACTCAAATCAAAAAGGGGCTAAAAGGGTGTTTTTGGGAGTTCACATCAAAAGACATCATTTTGAAATTCCAATCAAACCAATGTGATCGGGTGATAGAGTGCCTTTAGTTAAATATTTTTCTATCATTCTTAGCTTATTTGACTTCTCTTGGACTTTTATTTTCCCATTCTAATTCAGTTTTTGTCTTAGGCAAGTTAGTGGGCTTAATTGCTAATTGTTGCGTATTTTCGGATTTTATGTTCACTTGGTGTATCTGCCTTGTATGGAGAAATGAAGAGAAGATTTCTAGAGAAATTATTCCCAGCATCCAGAACAGCATCCATCCGGAAGGAGATTTGTGGTATAAGACAACTAGCTAGGGAGACATTGTATGAGTACTGGGAGAGATTCAACAAGCTGTGTTCTACATGCCCTCACCATCAAATCAGTGAGCGATTATTAATTCAGTATTTTTATAAAGGTTTGATGTTGATGGACAGGAGTATGATAGATGCAGCTAGTGGAGGCGCTTTGATGGACAAGACCCTCTTGCTGCAAGGCAGTTGATTTCTAACATGGCAGCCAATTATCAACAATTTGGTACTAGAGGTGTTGCTACATCCAAGGCTGCAAATGAAGTTTCTGTTTCTATGGTTGCTGATAACCAGAGGTTGGAGAACAAATTGACAGAGTTGACATCCCTTGTAAGG
>QARZ01039319.1:3076-21143 GCA_013407115.1 Glycine latifolia
AAGAATCTTTTACAAGCAATTTACAAGTGACTCTCTTTATCAACACTGGACAAAGATACTGAATTCTAAAACCCTATTAGAATACAAATCACCAAGATACTGAGAACTCTACTCAGAACCTCAAACCTAGAGAACCCTACTCTAGTATGCTTGAAAAGAAACAAATTGATATATCACAATACAACAGAAAATGTTAGAACATCTAAACAGATAGGTTCAAGATAAACACAACCTGTAATCTTTCATGTATGAATGAATGAAATGAATTGAGATTACCACACTCTCCAGGTTGTAAAAAACAATAGCTCAGAATCACTATCGTGAAAACCTCCTTTTCTTTAACACATCTTCACCAAAAAAAAAAAATCAGAATTCTTTATCCTTACAAGAAATGTTTTTCACTTAGAAATCAGTTTCTGAAACTGTTAGAAAGCTTTTTGTCTTTTAGGTAAATCACTCATCTCTGTAGAACAATTTTCTATTTATTTATTTATTCATGAATAAATGAATTTAGGGTTGTAGAGCATTTTAATTAAGGAATTTACTAAAATCAAAATATAAGTGTCAACATTAAAAACCCTAAATTAATTAAAATACGACACTTATCAACTCCCCCTAACCTAGAATCTTACTTGTCCCCAAGCAAAGTAAAATAACACTTAAAGAATTTAAGAGGACAAATAATATAGAAAATACTTTTTATATGAACATGTTTTGTAAAGAATCAACTTTCATAAATGATCAGAACATTCTTTTCAAGTAGTTAACTATGAGAATTCTAAAACTTAAAAGATGAAATTTGTAACGACCCGCCACGTCACTACTGTATCTCTACTCTTAAACACGACATTAACGTAACCTTTGATAAAAAGAACACCCCTTTTTAATTCTTTTTTCTTTTTTGTTAAGGAAAAACTGTGGTAAAATTTTCGCAATCAAATGACGATTATGAACTTAACCAAGACGCGTATAAAAGCATTCCAATTGCATACATATGTCTATTTATGCAAGACATGCTTTAATCATAAGTACAATTATCCATATTTAAAACGTACAAGTGTTTTATAAATGAGGTAAGAAATTAAACATAAAGGGTGCAACTAGCAAAACAGGTAGGTGACTATCAAAACCAGGGGTGCATCCAGCAAAACATCACCCTTGCCCGGGATTCGTCACATCGACATCTTGGCAACTTGGCGGCTCCAACTAAAAAGTTGTCATCTTCCTGGGTCACCTATTGCTATCCATTTGCTCACACAAACCGGGTTTGCGATCATCACAGGTATCAAACCACAAGGCACAACAAAGCAAGGTGAGTTCATCATACAAGATAACAAGCAAAAGGTAACATTAGTCAAGGGAAAACAACCCAAGCATCACAGTATCACTACAATGTCCAAATATATACCAACACGCAACCAACATACATGAACATTCCACAAGTAGACTTAAAGATATCTAACATGATGCATGCTCCTGTCTCAATCCTCAATTATGCAATGTGGTACCATCCCAGAAATAGGACAAATTCATGGTCCAAATGATAGCTGTAATTGTCATCGGGGTCACTCTGTCGTGCACAGGACTCCCCCCCCCCCCCCGTGGTGATCAGCCAAACGGGTGTTATAAAGATCTCCCTACAGACGTGGCCCCCCAGTACTTCTCGTACTATTACAGTCAATCATCCTATTTTCGCCATGCAAATGAAGTTTGTCTCTCATAGGCGCCATCAATGTATAGCTCAGCACAGGAACTTCTCGCCCTGGCTAGGATCTCCATACCCTCCCATTTCACATACACACTGCCCCAAACGAGGGCCGCCCCAACACGGGCTCACTAAAGCACTAACTGTGGTTCTTACATGGTCCACCAATCGGTCCTGGCATCTTACATGTTTATACCTAGCCTCTCACTATGGCTCTATCAAGGTACAAAACATCCCAAGCCATCACATAGGCTGACTTTAATCGTAATTCACATACGTCATCCACAAATACTACATGTGTGTGTGTATATATATATATATATATATATATATATATATATATATATATATATATACACACAACTCGGCTAATCAGTCTTGGCAACCGACATCATACAACTCAGCCAACCCATCTCGGCAGCCGACATCACCAACACATACACACATACAACTCGGTCAATCCCTACTCGGTGCTCAGCACCTTCACGAACACTTATGCAAAGTGTTTAGGAGCTTTTTAGCATCAAAATGCCAACTATTCACACATGCACTGAGAGATTCTTACAACGTAAGCTCCCCCTTTCCAAAACCCCACACCAGAATATCATTAACATCAACACTAAACCAATTCGCAAACACAAGGCATAACCCATTCCATTCAAATAGACGAACATAGCTTACTGGAAAACAACACACACATGGGATATGCAACCATCGTCTAGGTCAGACTCTCTGGTCCTCAACCATGCTACTTGAAAATCGTTATTAAACATGATAAGCTCCCTTTACCTAACCAGAGGTTCGTCTCACAGCTACACGTCGTATTGTACTGAGTTCTTGTTCCGACCACGAGTTCATCCTTGACGTCAGGATTTCGTAGCAGTGACGGTGACTCTCGTGGGTTAAAGGTAAAATAGAAGGTTAAGGGGGAGAGAGGGTTCTAGGTGTCAGTTTTAGAGAGATGATGGAGAAAAGAAAGAGAAAAGCGCAAAGAGAGGGGATGGATACGCTTCCACTGCATACTTCTACTCTTAAGTACTCAGCTGACAGGACATGTCCAAATTGCGTGTTCGAATAGCAACCACAGCCAATCAAAGTTGACTTAGCACATCCATTATAAAACACGCATACCAAAGCAGAACAATAACAACTAGCACTTATCAAAATAAATCAAGTAATTAAGCAACATTATTACACACATAAACGTCCAAATTAGCAACTTATAATCCGGATCGTTACAACTCTCCCACCTTTTAGGAATTTCGTCCTCGAAATTACCTGGTGTAAACAAAGCTGGGTAGGCTTCCCGCATCTGGCTTTCAAGCTCCCATGTCGCATCTTCCCCAGATATACCTCCCCATATTACCTTGACCAGGGGAATTCCTTTTCCTCTCAGGTGGTTCGTCCGTCGATCCTCAATCCTCAATCCTCAATCCTCAATCCTCAAGGGCAGTGTTTCATATGTCAGATTTTCCTTTACTTGAATGTCATCCAGTCCAACAACATGAGATGGATCATGAATGTACTTACGAAGCTAGAACACATGGAATACATTATGGAGATTAGAAAGGGACGGGGGTAAGGCAATTTGGTAGGCAATGGGGCCGATTCTCTTTAGAATTTGGAAAGGACCAACAAATCGGGGTGAGTTTCTGGGATTTCAATGCTCGGCCAACCCCAGTTCAAGAATATATGATCACCGACCTCGAACTCTAGGTCCTTCCTTCTCTTGTCATGATAACTCTTTTGCCTACTCTGGGTCGTCTTCATCCTATCTTGGATCAACCTGACCTTCTCGGTTGTCTGTCGCACCACCTCAGGCCCTAGCATAAGGCTCTCGCCAGGTTCCAACCAGCATAGGGGTGTCATACACCTTCTACCATACAGGGCCTTGTAGGGAGCCATGCCAATGGTAGAGTGAAAACTATTGTTATAGGTGAACTTTATCAAGGGTAGGAAACTATCCCAGCTACCTCCTTGTTCTAGAACACACGCCTTTAAAATGTCTTCTAAAGATTGGATGGTTCTCTCAGTCTGCCCGTCAGTCTGAGGGTGATAGGCCAAACTTAGGCGAAGCTGGGTTCCTAAGGCCTTGTTCAAACTCCCAAAATCTAGAAGTGAACCTTGGATCTCGGTCAGATACTATGCTAGAGGGCACACCGTGCAACCGGATGATCTCGCTAATATATAGGGAGGTCAACTTCTCTAAGGAAAACCGAATGTTGATGGGGATAAAGTGGGTAGACTTAGTTAATTTGTCAACAATAACCCAGATAGAATCTAACCCAGCCCGGGTTCTGGGCAAACCCACAGCAAAATCCATGGAGATACTATCCCACTTCCACTGGGGTATCTCCAAGGGTTGTAACTTACCCAACGGTCTCTGGTGTTCTACCTTAGCTTTCTGACAGACCAATCACGTGTATACAAACTCGCTAACATCCCTCTTCATGTTCGGCCACCAAAACATAGTCTTCAGGTCTTGGTACATCTTGATGGCGCCGGGGTGGATACTTAAGTTACTTCTATGCCCCTCCTCTAGGATTACCTTCTTAAGCTCAGATATGTTGGGGACACAGGCTCTTCCTTGAAGTCTCAAAACTCCATCCAGTCCCACGTGGAAACTACTAGCATCCCTTGCTGCTATGGTTTCTAGTTGGGTCTTCAGAAAGGGGTCGGACCGCTATAATTCCTGGATCTCCGCTAACAAACAACTCGAAATCCAGAGGGCTCCTAGCCTCATGCTACTAGGGGAGAGCTCACATGCTAGACTAAGGTCTCTAAACTTCTCCAGGGGCTCTAGCTCCCTAATCATCAAAGCGGACACATGGAGGGACTTCCTACTCAAAGCATCGGCCACCTCGTTCGCCTTGTCGGGATGGTAACTAAGCTCAAAATCATAATCCTTAAGGAACTCTAGCCACCTCCTCTGACGCATGTTCAACTCCTTATGGCTGAACAGATACTTAAGGCTTTTATGGTCACTAAACACCTCAAACTTGGAGCCAAAAAGATTATGTCTCCATATCTTAAGGGTAAACACCACGACAGCTAACTCCAGATCAAGGGTAGGCTAGTTCCTTTCATGCGTCTTGAGCTGCCTGGAAGTGTAGGCCACAACTCGGCCACTCTACATCAACACCCCGCCCAAGCCCGTCATGGCCGCATCACAAAATACCTCAAAGGGCTCCCCTAGATTAGGCAGAACTAACACAAGTGCGGTGGTTAGCATTTCTTTAAGAGTTCGGAAGCTAAGCTCACACTGGTCATCCTACACAAATGCTTGACCTTTATGAGTTAACTTGGTCAAAGGTAAGGATAACTTGGAGAAACCTTCTATAAATCTCCTGTAATACCTGGCCAAGCCCAGAAAACTCGTAATCTCGAATACAGACTTGGGGCTCTCCCAATTGAGGACGGCCTCCACCTTAGAAAGATCTACAACTATACCACCTTGGGATATCATGTGCCTAGAAAGCTTACCTTTTCTAACCAGAACTCACACTTAAACAACTTAGCATACAGTCGTCTATCACTAAGGGTTTGCAGCACAACCCTCAAGTGCTTCTCGTGCTCTTCTCTAGTCTTGGAATATACCAGGATATCATCTATGAAGACTACTACAAAGCTATCAAGGTATGGGTGAAAGACCCTATTCATGTAGTCCATGAATACACCAGGAGCGTTGGTCACCCCATAGGTCATAACGAAGTACTCATAATGATGATGTCAAGTTCTAAAAGCGATTTTGTGGATATCCTCAGACTTAAATCAGATTTGATGGTAACCCAACCTAAGATCTATCTTACTAAACACACAAGCCCTTACCAGCTGGTCCATAAGATCTTCTATCCTAGGCAAAGGATACTTATTCTTAATCGTCACTTTATTCAGCTGGCGGTAGTCCACACATAACCTCATATTCTCGTCCTTCTTCCTCACTAACAGCACGGGTGCTCCCCATGGAGATACACTAGGCCGCACAAACTACTTATCCAATAGCTCCTCCAACTGCTTCTTGAGCTCGGCTAGTTCTAAGGGAGACATCCTATAGGGGGCTACATATATAGGTCCGATTCCGGGTACCAAATCTACGGAAAACTCCACCTCTCTCTCAGGTGGTAACCTGGATACATCCTCAGGAAACACTCCCGGGAACTCTCTCACAACAGGGAGGTCGGCTAGAGGGACCTAGTTCTCTACCTCCGAGTTCGACAAGATCATGTATACTTGAGCGTTTTCTTTCAATGACGACCTAACTTGGTTGGACGAGATGAACACCCCTTTTTCTCAAACATCCGGGTTGCCAAACACGATGATTTTATCATAGCAGTTTAACAAGACCTGGTTGGAAGATAACCAGTCCATGCCCAGAATAACATCAATCTAGCTAAGAGGCAAACAAACCAGTTCAACCCAGAATTTTCTATCAAAGATTTCCACTAGGCAGTCTAAACACACCTCGAAAGTCAACATAGACCCATTAGTCGGGGTCTCAACCACAAGCTCATATTTTAAAGAAGACACAAAAAGGCTAAGTGATTTCACACACAATCGGGATATGAAAAAATGGGTCGCACCGGAATCTAAAAGCACGAGTAAAGGAATTTCGTTTATGAAACATTTACCTTGGATTAGATCTCGGGAGTTCGAGGCTTCAACACCACTAAGAGTGAAGCCTCTTCCCATGGTCCTCGGTTGTCCGGGTTGGCTCTGCTGGCCTCCGCCATTCCGCTCCTTCTTGGGGTGCGGGCAATCTCTTTGGATGTGACCCTTCTCCTTACAATTGAAGCAAATCGGGCCTCTTTGTCCACAATCAGCAGTGATATGCCCGGTTTACCACACTTGAAGCACGTGTTCCGGGTTGGGAAGGTAGCGGGTCTACTACCACTACCACTAGGGAACCCTGCAATAGCAGCTCTCTGATGGTCGGGGCGTTGATCATGTGGCTTGGGAGGGATGGTGTAGGGGTTCTCGCGGTTTTGATACCTGATCTTCTTGTCCTTTACTGGACCCGTATTTCGGTAGTGGGTATCCCTGTCTCTAGAGTCCTCGTCCCATATTTGACACATGTTTACCAAGGCAGGGAACTAGCGGACTCCTTGGTAGTTCACGGCTTGCTTCACCTTGGGTCGCAAGCCGTTCAAAAACTTCACGCACTTAGAGTTTTCTGCATCCCGCCCCTGGTAGTGGGGGAAATATCTTACCAACTCCTCGAACTTAGCCACATACTCGGCTACAGTCCGGTTTCCTTGTTTCAGCTCAAGGAACTCTATCTCCTTCTTGTTCCTCACATCCTCCGGAAAGTACTTCTCCAGGAATGCCTCCTTGAAGATCCCCCACGTCACAACCCAGCCTTTCGCCTCCATGCATTGGCGGGTGTTGTCCCACCAGTACTCGGCTTCCTCCGCCAGCGTATAAGTGCTAAAGGTGACCTTCTGCTCCTCGAGACATCTATAACCTAGAAGATCTTCTCAATCTCCCAAATCCATGTTTGAGCGCCATCCGGGTTGTACCCTCCGTGGAATGAAGGCGGATTGTTGCGCTGAAAGCAGTCCAATCCCTGGTATTCCATGGCTCCTGGGGCTTCTCCTCTATTCTGATTCCCCAACGCCTGGGCTAAGGCTTGGAGAGCATCAGCTATCGCGTGATCATTCCTACCGGCCATCACTTACTGCAGATAACAAGAAGTGAGAACCTGGAAGGAATACATAAACAAACATCAAGCCATACTATGCAGACCCTCTACTATTTGTATCCTGGACCGCTTTCCATAATG
Organism: Glycine latifolia; assembly: GCA_013407115.1. Lineage (NCBI taxonomy): Eukaryota > Viridiplantae > Streptophyta > Magnoliopsida > Fabales > Fabaceae > Glycine > Glycine latifolia. The sequence continues at coordinate 10,561 of QARZ01039319.1, forward strand.
TTCCCTTGATTTGTCCCAAATTATACAGATGGTCAATCTAATAACTTACAACAAAACCTAGAAACTTATGGTATAATAGATGTGGAAAGTACAAATATGCTATGGCTATACTAACAATAACATCCTACACAAGCTCAAACATGAACAAACATTCATCTGGCACAGTGCACTTTGTCACTTCATCAATCAGACACTCAATCAATCAGCATAATCATGCACAGAGAAAACATAGCAAGCTCAAACCTTACTGGCCGGAAGGTTCGACCTGCTCTGATACCATTAATGTAATGACCCGCCACGTCGCTACTGTATCTCTACTCTTAACCATGAAATTAACGTAACCTTTGATAAAAAGAACACCCATCTTTATTTCTTTTTTCTTTTTTATTAAGGAAAAACTATGGTAAAATTTTCGCAATCACTTAATGATTATGAACTTAACCAAGACGCGTATGAAAGCATTCCAATTGCATACATATCTCTGTTTATGCAAGACTTGTTTTAATCATAAGTACAATTATCCATATTTAAAACATACAAGTGTTTTATAAATAAGGTAAGAAATTAAACATAAGGGGTGCAACTAGCAAGACAGGTAGGTGACTATCAAAACCAGGGGTGCATTCAGCAAAATATCACCCCTGCCCGGGATTCCTCACATCGACATCCCGGCAACTCGGCGACTCTAACTAAAAAGTTTTCATCTTCCTGGATCACCTGTTGCTGTCCATCTACTAACACGAACTGGGTTTGCGATCATCACAGGTACCAAACCACAAGGCACAACAAAGCAAGGTGAGTTCATCATATAAGATAACAAGCAAAAGGTAACATTAGTCAAGGGAAAACAACCCAAGCATCACAGTATCACTACAATGTCCAAATATATACCAATACGCAACCCACATACACGAACATTCAAGCACATTCCACAAGTAGACTTAAAGATATCTAACATGATGCATGCTCCTGTCTCAACCCTCAGTTATGCAATGTGCTACCATCCCGGAAATAGGCCAAATCCATGGTCCAAATGATAGCTGTAGTTGTCGTTGGGGTCACTCTGTCGTGCACAGGACTCTCCGCCCCCCAATGGTGATCAGCCAAATGGGTGTTATCAGGATCTCCCTACAGACGTGGCCCCCCAGTACTTCTCATACTATTACAGTCAATCATCCTATTTCCGCCATGCAAATGAAGTTTGTCTCTCATGGGTGCCATCAATGTATGGCTCAGCACAAGAACTTCTCGCCCTGGCTAGGTTCTTCATACCCTCCCATGTTACATACACATTGCCCTAAACGAGGGCCGCCCCAACACGGGCCACAACCACGTATGTTTCTCATGGGCACCATTAACGTATGGCCCGACATAGGAACTTCTCGCCCTGGCTAGGATCTCCATACCCTTCCATTTTACATACACACTGCTCCAAATGAGGGTCGCCCCAACACGAGCTCACTGATGCACTGACTGTGGTTCTTACAAGGTCCACCACTCAGTCCCGGCATCTCACGTGTTTATACCTAGCCTCCTAGTATGGCTCTATCAAGGTACAAAACATCCCAAGCCATCACATAGGCTGGCTTCAATCGTAATTCACAAACGTCATCCACAAATACTACACGTATATCTATATATATATATATATATATATACAACTCGGCTAATCCATCTCGGCAGCCGACATCATACAACTCAGCCAACCCATCTCGACAGCTGACATCACCAACACATACACACATACAACTCGGCCAACCCATCTCGCCAGCTGACATCACCAACACATACACATACAACTCGCCCAATCCATCTCAGCGGTCGACATCACCAACACATACACATACAACTCGGTCAACCCATCTTGGCGGCTGACATCACCAACACATACACATATACAACTCGGCCAATCCCTACTCGGTGCTCAGCACCTTCACGAACACTTCTGGAAAGTGTTTGGGAGCTTTTCAACATCAAAATGCCAACTCTTCACACATGCACAAGGAGATTCTTACAACGTCAACTCCCCCTTTCCAGAACCCCACACCAAAATATCATTAACATCAACACAAAACTGATTCCCAAACACAAGGCATAACCCATTCCATTCAAATAGACGAACATAGCTTACTGGAAAACAACACACACATGGGACATGCAACCATCGTACAGGCAGGACTCTCTGGTCCTTAACCATGCTACCTAAAAACTGTTATTAAACATGATAAGCTCCCCTTACCTAATCAGAGGTTCGTCTCCCAGCTACACATCGTATTGTACTGAGCTCTTGTTCTGACCACGAGTTCTTCCTCAACGTCAGGATTTCGTAATAGTGACGGTGACTCTCATGGGTTGAAGGTAACACAGAAGGTTGAGGGGGAGAGAGGGTTCTGGGTGTGAGTTTTAAAGAGAGGACAGAGAAAAGTAAGAGGAAAATGCAAAGAGAGGGGATTGATATGCTTCCACTGCATACTTCTGCTCTTAAGTACTCAGCTGACAGGACATGTTCACCTTGCGTGCTCAGGCAGCAACCACAGCCAATCAAAGTTGACTTAGCACATCCATTATAAAACACGCATACCAAAGTAGAACAATAACAACTAGCACTTATCAAAATAAATCAAGTAATTAAGCAACATCATTACATACATAAAACGTCCAAATTAGCAACTTATAATCCGGATCGTTACACCTCTCCCACCTTTTTAGGAATTTCGTCCTCGAAATTACCTGGTGTAAACAAAGCTGGGTAGGCTTCCCGCATCTGGCTTTCAAGCTCCCATGTCGCATCTTTCCCAGATATACCTCCCCATATTACCTTGACCAGGGGAATTCCTTTTCCTTTTAGGTGCTTCGCCCGTCGAATAGGAATTCTACATCTCGTACTATGTAGGAATGTTGTGGCCGTCTTATGCTAATACATCAGTTGATAGCAATAGTGACAAAATAAATGTTCTTCATGAAATGCTAGCAGCCATGCAAGAGCAAATGGCTACTGCAAGTCAACAAGCGACCGCAGCAAGTCAACAAGCTGCTGCAACTACTCAAATGATGGCACAACTAAACAACAATAATAATAATAATCATGGTAATAATAATAACTCTAGTTAAGATAATACAGGAGATAGGAGACTAATACATAATATCATAAGTTTTTTGAGTCTAGGAAGTCTAATCCACCAGTCTTTAAGGGAACTTTTATCCAAACATAGCTGAAGAATGGGTTAGAGAAATAGAAAAGATATTTATTGTGCTAGATTGTTCTTACCAATAGCAAGTAACATATGCTACATATATGTTACAATCTGATGCTAAGTATTGGTGGAACAGTCACAAGCAAATTCTGGCAGGTAATGGAGTAGAGATTACATGGGAGTGTAAGAAAGGGCCATGAAGTCCGAAGGCATGTGAGAAAAACAAAAAATATTTTCAAGCGGAAACACACATACCACACAAGAATCATTCTTTAGGACATAGATGTTACCTTGTTTATATTCGTAACTTGATGATCAAGGATAGGCTTGAAGATACAAGCCCTCTAATGTTGATCCACACCACTTCTTGTCAAGACTCAAAAACACTTCTTGAAGACCACCAACAAACACCAAAGGAGGCAGGCTAGGCACACCAATGGAGAGGAAGAAAGTTAGGTTTCAAATTGTTTTTACTTATCTAAGAGACTCACCAATAGATGATATTGGTGGCTGAATTTTCTATCAAAACTCACACAAGGGCACGTGAAATTGGAGGAAGGTAGATAGGTTTTCTTTTTCCAAAAAAACAATTAGAGAACTATGATCACAATAGCACACTTTATAGAAGAGCTTGAGTCAGATTTTTTTAACCAAAAAATCTGATTATGAAGCATCCCACACGTGAAGAAAAGATAGAGTTGTTTCATTTCAAAAATTGCCAACAACCTCCTATCATATCCTCCTAAGACCAAGTCAATTACTTGAGATTTATTTTTGCCAAATGATAATCATATATCAGCCGTATGTAAGCCCCATAATCAGCCCTCAAACTTCTTCCTAAAATCTAGGACATGATCATGATAAGATGCTAGTTGAATTCAAATTCAAATCTAGCTCTTATCTTCTCCTTTTGATATGAAACTAACTACTATAGTTAATTCAAATATTTAAATTCAAAATTTAAATTATCAAATTTAAATATTAGATAATTAATTTAACTATTTAAATTAATTAATAATGTCTTGGACTATCCAAGCCCATTAACTCCATTCATGCGCCCCTCTCTCTTTAAGATAGGTATCCAAACTCTTTCTTGGGCCAACAACCATTATTAGGCCCAAAACCTTTAATGTTATAATGTCATGACAATAAAGTGTTTGTGTGTGACCCATTAGGTCCAACATAGCTATTGACATAAATGAGTTTGGGCCCAACAGGGCCACTACCCATTTAATGACAACATAGAGCATTAGCAATGCTTTGTTGCCCCAAAACTAGTTAGGTAAATGATAAGATCATCCTATTAAATCTATTTGGTTTCCGTATGTATTTCCTTTCATCTTGGTTACCTTCCCATAAAACCTAGGGTAAGGAAACATATCAGCCCTTGCGGTCTAAGGTAAGCTTTAATACAAAATAGGGAGTCTCCAATTTTACTGACTCTAAAGGCAAATCATCTCATGATTTCTTTTACTATGCATAGATTCCCGAGTCCCGTAAATGTCATCCCGATTTCTCCGGTTTACAGATAACCTAATCTCTCACAAAGATTTGACGAATTCTGTCAGCTAGTCACCCTAGACTCGTGTTCTTTCAGGACATGCCCAAAGGTATACCTATGTGTCTCCATGTTTCAGGCAGATGAGGTATACAATCAAAGCATGTCTTCTAGAACACAGTCTAGGTGAAAACTTCTGGTCTAAGGAAAGACATACCCAAATAATAAGAGACTACTCTAATGATACTATCTGTGAGATTTCCTCACAGAGTCTCTTTGTGGGTCCGTTCAGTGCGAGCTATACCCTTATAGGTCCACCCACGACTTTAGCTAAGACATTTCCATGTCTGTAGCTCATGAGGTCTTTACCTTGTATCTGTATACAAGTAGATAAGCCGTGCTAGTCTTATCCGAGATCACTAATCCCCATTCTCAGTGTCTCTAGACTAGAAACTTAAAATTTAGGAGTAGACATCTGGTATCCTTGAATCCTCATGATCGTGATCCCATCACTGATACTCAAGAGATACCTATTCTATTCCAAGGGTTTTATCCAGTTACTCATATATTGATAATGATATCGAGACAGAATATGAAGTAAGATAAAGAGCGCTTATAATTTATTTATGACAATATTGAAAAGTACATGTATGTCCTAATCTAATGAAAAGATTGTCTCTAGGACATCAATATACTAACAGGGAGGTGTTCAAGATAGCCTTCTATGGTAAGTATTTTCCCATATTAGTAAGAAATGCTAACGAGCTCAAATTTCTTAGGCTTGAACAAGGAAGAAGTAGTGTGTTTGAATATATTGATAGATTTGAAGAATTAATTAAGTTTTCATCCACCTATCAGTATAACCCCGATGAGCACTGGAAGTGTATGAAATTTGAAGGGGGATTAAGGGAAGACATGTTGAAAGTAATGGGACCCCTAGAAATTAGGGAATTTGGTGTTATGATAAATAAGTGTAGAATAATAGAAGAATATAAAAGGAGGTCTGCTGAGAAAAGAGAATTAAGTAATAATTTTAGGAAGAAATTGGGAACCCAGCCATTTAAATTTAAGAATAAGTTTCAGTTGAGGAATTTTCAGACAAGGCAAAGTTCAGGAAGAGAGTGTGAAAAATGTCACAAGATCCATGGAGATAGGCCATGTCCTATAGCTCAACCCACCTGTTCCCAGTGTGGAAAGATACAACACTTAGCACAACATTGCCGCAGGAATATTCAATGTTACAGATGTGGAAAGATGAGACACTATGCTAGCAGTTGCAGGAATGAAAAATCACAAACCACCACACGTCCTCAACAAACTGGAAGAGTTTTTACTATGAATGCAGCAGAGGCATCTCAATCCGAAAAACTCATCTAGGGTAAGTGCAAAATTAAAGATAAAATTTTAACTGTATTATATGATTCAGGTGCTACTCACTCTTTCATTTCTTATGACACGGCTATACATTTAGGATTACCTTTATCTCAATTACCTTATGATCTCTTAGTTTCTACTCCTACTGATAAACTTATTACTACTTGTCAAATCTGTCTTAATTGTGCTTTTCAAATTGATCATAAATCCTTTTCTGCAAATTTGATCTGTCTTCCTTTGACTAGATTCAGTGTAATTTTTGGTATGGATTGGCTTGCAGCTAATCATGTATTGCTAGATTGTTCAAATAAAACTATTGTTCTACCTTTAGAAAATAGTCAAACCCCAGTATCTATATTTGAACTCCATTTTTTCCTGTTCTAGTACAAATGAAATTCAAGGGTATGTTCTTTTATTAGCTAATGTAACAGAGTCAACTGATGAACTCTCTAATATACCCGTTGTAAGAGAATATCCAGATGTATTTCCTGATGAAATTCCAGGGATAGCTCCAGAAAGAGAAATAGAATTTTCTTTTGATTTAATCCCTGGATCTGGACCAATTTCCATGTCACCTTATAGGATGTCCCCTCTAGAGTTGGAAGAATTGAAAAAGCAACTAGAGGAGTTGTTGGAGAAGAAATTTATTAGACCTAGTGTTTTACCCTGGGGAGCTCTAGTTTTGCTAGTGAAAAAGAAAGATGGAGGAATAAGGCTTTGTGTAGATTATAGGCAGCTTAATAAGATAACCATTAAGAATAAGTATCCATTGCCTACGATTGATGATCTTATGGACCAACTGAAAGAAGCAATAGTATTTTCTAAGATTGATCTTAGGTCAGGATACCATCAGATTAGGGTTAAGAATGAAGATATTCCTAAAACTGCATTTCGGACTAGATATGGGCATTATGAATATTTAGTTATGTCTTTTGGATTAACTAATGCTCCAACAATTTTTATGGATTACATGAATAAGATATTTAGACTTTATCTAGATAAGTTTGTAGTAGTATTTATAGATGATATACTTGTTTATTCAAAGTCAGAAAAAGAGCACAAAAATCTTCTTAGAATAGTATTGTAGACACTTAGAGAAAAGAAGTTGTATGCTAAATTATCTAAGTGTGAATTTTGGGCCAAGGAAGTGAAATTTTTAGGTCATGTTTCTAAAGAAGGAATTTCAGTGGATCCTAGTAAGATTGAATCAGTTATGAATTGGGAGAGACCAACTACAATAATTGAGATTAGGAGTTTTCTAGGACTAGCTGGATATTATAGAAGGTTTATTAAAGGTTTTTCACAAATAGCTTTACCTTTGACTAGCTTGACTAGGAAAAATGTGCCTTTTGTATGGTCACCAGAATGTGAAAAGAGTTTTCTAGAATTAAGAAAAAGATTGACTAGTACTCCAGTGTTAGTATTGTCTGATCCTCATGGTGTATTTGAAGTATATTGTGATACTTTAGAGAAAGGTCTAGGTTGTGTGTTAATGCAAAATGGGAATGTGGTAGCTTATGCATCTATGCAGTTGAGACCTCATGAAGTCAATTACCCAACCTATGATCTAGAATTAGCAGCTATAGTTTTTGCCTTAAAAATCTGGAGACATTATTTATATGGAGTAAGATTTGAAGTCTTTTTAGATCATAATAGTCTTAGGTATCTCTTTGACCAAAAAGAGTTGAACATGAGACAGAGAAGATGGGTTGAATTTCTTAAGGACTATGACTTTGAGTTAAAATATCATCCAGGAAAGGCAAATGTAGTAGTTGATGCATTAAGTAGGAAATCTTTGCATGTATCTAGAATGATGATCAAGGAAATGGAATTAATAGAAAATTTTAAAAATCTTAATTTAGGATTTTCTGTTAATTCTAAAAGTATCATTTTGAGTCAAATACAAATCATTAGTGATTTCAAGGAACACATTAGGCTAGTACAGCAAAGAGATTCAGATTTTCAGCAAATTTTAACTCAAGTCCATGAAGGAAGATTGCGGGATTTTGAGGTAAATAATGATGGGTTGTGGACTTGTCAAAAGAGAATATGCATACCTAAGAGTAATGGATTAAGACAGGAAATTTTGAGTGAAGCTCATAAGAGTAATTTTATAATGCATCCTAGAATTACTAAGATGAATCAAGATTTGAGGAAAATGTTTTGGTGGCCTAACATGAAAAAGGATATAGCAGAATTTGTAGGTAAGTGCTTAGTATGTCAAAAGGTAAAAATAGAACATCAGAAACCTTATGGCACTTTGCAACCTTTAGAAATTCCTCAATAGAAGTGGGAAAGTATATCTATGGATTTTGTGGTAGGATTACCTAGGACTGTTTCTGGCCACGACTCAATTTGGGTCATTGTAGATAGACTTACTAAGTCAGCTCATTTTATAACTATTAGGATTTCTTATTAATGGAAAGGTTAGCTCAACTGTATGTACAGGAAATAGTTAGACTGCATGGTGTACCTTCCACCTTGATTCCTGATAGAGACCCCCATTTTACTTCCAGGTTTTGGGAAGCATTACAAAAAGCATTTGGAACCAAGTTATGCGTAAGTGCTGCTTATCATCCCTAAACAGATGGACAAACAAAAAGAACCATACAAACCCTAGAAGACATGTTAAAAGCTTGTGCAATAGACCAACAGGGTTCTTAGGAGAAATATTTACCACTAGCAGAATTTGCCTATAATAATAGTTATCATAGAAGCATTGGAATGGCTCCATTTGAAGCTCTGTATGGTAGGAAATGTCAATCTCCTTTATGTTGGTATGAATCTTGGGAAGCAAGTCTCTTAGGTCCAGACCTGGTAATTCAAACTATAGAGCAAATTAAGAAGATTAGAGAGAAATTGGTAATAGCTCAAAATAGAAAAAAAAAACATTATGCGGATAAAAGAAGAAAACATTTAGAATTTCAAGAAGGAGAACATATTTTTCTTAAAATTACTCAATTACAGGAATAGGTACAGTAGCCTATCAAATAGCTTTACCACCAAATCTCTCCAACCTTCACAATGTTTTTCATGTCTCTCAACTCCGTAAATATATTTCTGAGTTGTTTACAGGTATTTACAAATTTTGAGGACAAAATTTTCTTTTTAGAGGGAGTGAAATGTAACATCCTTAAAATTTTATTTTTAGTTATATTTGAATATGATAATTCACGTACTATAGCCCAAGAATTATGCATGGGCATATGAAAGAGAAGTCAATAAGAAGTCAATACAAAGGGAATAAGATAAGAAATTGAAACAAGCATTCAAAGGACAACCTCTCTAGGTGTTTTCAACGAAGGTAGCAAGCATTAAATGAAGAATCTTGCTTTATTTAGTTTCAGTCATATGGATATAGGCAAAAGAATTTCACTTGTTTAAGCAACATTCCACGTAACCATAGTCATTTATTACAAGCATCTTTGCTTTTGCTTAGTCATCGTGTGTTTAAAAATATCTTCTAAAATAATGATTACCTAGTTATATTCTAACTAAACTAAATCCTAATTCAGTTATAACCAAATTAAATCATTTAAAACCCAATTGATTAAAGTAGTATAAATAGCCTTGCATTCAGAAATCTCTGCACGTAACTCTCAGCTCTCACTCTTTGCATTAAGTCCTTTATTTTCTACCACCTTTGTTTGCTTAAACCATAGCTTTACTTCTATCATCTTATATACTTCTATTTCTTCTTTCCTTCACCTAAAAAAAACTTTCTACCTTAAAGTTACTCCAGAATCCACCCTCTACTCAGTTCATCGGACTTACTTGAGGTAGGCTAACCTTCAATCTATAGCTAAGTTTTGTTTAAATTAATTTATATGCTTAATCAGGTAGTCTTGTGCTTATTATTTAGGTTGAACAGTTATGATTTTTGAAAGATATTTTATGATGAGGAAACGTTGTTTCTAACCACAAGATAAGTGATAATCTATAAGTTGAAATATTAGCAATATTGGAAGTCACTATTGATTATTTTTAGAAGTAATTTGATGATCTATAAGAATGGTTAATATTGATTTCTGGAAGTAGAGGTTGAATGGTATGGAGACGAATGGTTCAAATGCTTGAATATAAAATGTGAAGATGTAATATAAGAAGTTAAGTGATGATTTATTTATTTATGAAAATAGCGGAAACTGGACAACCCGGTCACAACTATCCAGGATATATATGTCCTGTCTTCGACTCACCATAGTAAACTCGGACGCGACTATGAAGTCATAACATCCCGAGTGAACATACCTGGCCAACCCGGCCAACCCGTACACAACTATTTGTTATAACCCTTTAGGTTGTACTCATAAGTTATATCTTTCTAGAATTTCACTCATCCTGACAACCTGGACACCCTGAGAACCCGTATACGGCTATATAAGTTATAATTATTGTTGTGAAATAAAAGGGTACGGCAAGTGCACCGATCGTTTCCAAGTAATAAAGATTAGGTAAGTGAGTATCATTCTCCACAGGGATTGGGGTGATTTCACAGCAATAGTAAATTAGTGTGA
>QARZ01039320.1:0-12551 GCA_013407115.1 Glycine latifolia
TTTTTCATACAAGATTAATGAATGATTTCTCAATGGATGAAATACAAGACACTTTTATTGAAAGCAAGATATTTTCCCCAAGGCTGAAATTCAGATTACATACAATATATAGAAATGTTTGATCCATTGAGAATATATACAAGACACTTTTAGGGGAAACAATTCTAGTGTTGATCAACAGTTAAAATCTAAATAATTGATATAAGAAATGGATTTTATATCTTCTCTTTGGTCCTATGTATAAGAAACAAGTTTTAGTGTGTTTTATCACTAATTCTATTTTGTTTCTTAACGAAAATCGTTACAATAGATTTAATTGAAATGCATAATTTTACTATTCCTTTTTGGTAAATGATTCATTTAATATTCGCTAATGAGTCATGAGTTGTCATGTACTATCAATTAATAATATATTATTATATCATAAAGTTATTTTTATATTCATATTTATATAACTAATTAGTAGTGCAATAATTTTTACACAAAATAATATATTAAAATTAAACTCTAATCATATTGTAGATTTTTTTTCTTGAAAGCAAAGTATTTATATAAGCAAAAGTTATCATATTAATTATGAAAGGATATCATTGAAGTGAGTTTTGTCTCTCAACAATTTTTTTTTTATATACACGATGAATAGATGTTGTTTCTCCAAACAAAATATTCTTAGTATGCATTGTCAACAAATCAAACTTTTGTCAGCTATTTAATAAACTCAGTGTATACCGTGTTGTTGGTACTTGGTACATACCAGTAATTATTTAAGATATGTTTGGATATGATGATGGATGGGCCCGTGGCCACGGGGGTAGGGCACTGATAGTCAAATAGAGGCTGGGTTTTGAATTGATTAGGAAAAGAAAAACAACAATGGAGGGAAGCAACGAGCAAGATAAGGCAAAAAAAGGGTTAGAAGGCACTGGTATAGATTTACCTACTAACCGTCGTGCCAACCTCAAAAGCGCTACCAGCGACGACGACTTCACCAACATTCTCACACACATTAAATCCTCCAAAACCCCCGTAATTCCAACAACTTCACTGCAAATAAACTTTTCATCTTTTTTTCTTCTTCTTCCTATTGCTTTGTATGCGTTCTTACATGAGATATGTATTTGATTCTTATGTTCCGTCACAATATTGTTTGCAGGCTGTTATCAAATATGGCGCTACTTGGTATGTATGTTACTACTTCTCCCTAATAATAATGCGTCAGTTCTTATTGTTTTGAACTCCAGGTGTTCGATGTTGGATCTATTCGAATCCAATGGAAAGTTCAAACTGCCTATTTCTCTCTCTGGTCGAGATTTTGTTTACATGATGTTTGGAAGTTTATTTTGTTTGGATTTGGAAGAATGAATTAAACATGATATGTAGCATAAGGGATGGCTGGAAATTATTATATTTATATATATGGGTTAGCAAGTCTGTACAAGAAATACAGCTGCAAGATTATATACAAAAGGCCTAACCAAAATAGAGAATATTATATGATAGTAATCACAAAAAGAGGATCCTGTAATATTATATGGGTTGACACATAATCATATCTCTTAAGCATGTAAGGTTGTATGGAAAGATATTTATTGGGAGAAATTAATCCCTTAAATGAATTTTTGTACCTTGAGAAATTAGTCTTTCAAGTCTCAAATAATTATTAGGTGGTATAGAATGTCATGGTTCACACTGATCTTTACCTGACACATAATTGAGTGTTATTGCTTGTTCCTCATTAACTAAAAAATTTGATTGTGTGTCATGTAGAGGAAGTTAGGACCACGAACTCTGGTCCCAGACCTAGACTATCCAATAACTTCTCCTTACTCTCGGTCGAAACTCCCCTGGCTACTTAAAAAAATTACTGTCTTTCATCCAAAGGAAGTGAAAGTGACAATTAGAGCTGTAATGTGTGAATTATAAGTTTATAACAATGCATTCAACGCCGTAATTTATTTTTTTTTTGAGAAAAAAAGGAATACATTATTGACGATTGTTTCTTGGTTTTTCAGGTGTCCCGTTTGTATCCAAATTCTCCCAGCATTCTGTAGACTAAGCAATAATTTTCCAAAGCTTACCTTTGTATACACAGACATCGATGAATGCCCGGAAACAACTCAACACATTCGGTACACTCCCACCTTCCAATTTTACCGAAATGGTGAAAAGGTAGATGAAATGTATGGTGCTGGTGGGGAAGAGAGGCTCCATGATCGCCTGTGGTTGCACTCTTAACTCTGTAAGAGAAACATTATGTTCGTTTGCAATTTCTGTATGTTAGTAGCATTGTCAATCATGAACAATTCCGTGAATGATAGAACAAAACCTAATTATTCCATGTATCCATAAGAAATTGTCTTTTATGTGGTAAACAACTTCATAAATAGACCCCTCAAAAAAATCAAATCGACAACATCCTAACTTTACACCAACACGCTAGGATTGATCGCAATACAAAATTAAATTTAAATTAAGCAATAAAACCAAAGAGGTAGCTAATGGTTCATGCTCTCCTATTTTGCAAATGTCTACTCCTTTTTCTCGTCCAAGCTGTGAAACGTATCGTCAATAAGAGATGTACGCATTGAAGCTTTTTTTATTTCCCTTTTACCCAAAATCTGAAAGATGGCTACGATGATAACCACTTGTAGCAATGAACACCGTAATGGGTGGCCAACTCAAGCGTTAGGCTTGAGGATCTTCACGGTCTCCCAAGTGAAATCAGGATCGTCCCGTCCAAAATGCCCATAAGCAGCAGTTTTCTGGTACCTGAAGTTGCCTCCTCTCATGAGATCAAGATGGATTGCTATCATTCCTGGCCTGAAATCAAATTTCTCCTTAATTAGAGCCAAGATGTCCTTGTCTGGAATCTTCCCCGTTTGGTATGTGTCTACAAACACAGAAAGTGGCTCTGGAACTCCAATTGCATAAGAAACCTGCACAATGCAACGTCGTGCAAGCCCTGAAGCTACCACGCTCTTGGCTGCTTGCCTAACTATGTATGCACCACTCCTATCAACCTTGGTTGGGTCCTTGCCGGAGAAGGCACCACCACCATGAGCACCCCAACCACCATAGGTATCGATAATGATCTTCCTTCCAGTGAGTCCTGCATCTCCATGGGGTCCACCTATCACAAACCTACCAGAGGGGTTGAGGTGGAAGATGGTCTTATCATCAAGGTATTTATCTGGGATGACAGGTTTGATCACATGCTCTTTCAATTCTTTAGAAATTTGTTCATTTGTGACAGTTTCATCATGCTGAGTTGAGATGAGAACTGTGTGGACCCGGATAGGAATCATGGCTCCACCATCGTTCTTGTACTCAACTGTCACTTGGGTTTTACCATCTGGCCTCAGCCAGGGGCATGTTTTGTTCTTTCTCACCTCAGTGAGCCTGGCACCAAGTTTAGTAGCAAGCACATGAGTGAGTGGCATTAACTCAGGTGTTTCATCTGTGGCATAACCAAACATGTGGCCTTGGTCACCAGCACCAATTTCCTCAAGTTTCTTGGTCATATGACCGTGAACTCCTTGAGCAATATCAGGGCTCTGTTGCTCAATGTTAACCAGAACTTTGCAGTTGTCAGCATCAAGACCAACATCTGGTGACACAAATCCAATGCCTTTGCAAGTGTCTCGAACTATTTTCTCGTAGTTCACGCTGGCCTTGGTTGTAATCTCACCAAAGACCATAACCATGTTAGTTTTTGTACAGGTCTCGCAAGCAACCTTGCTTTCTGGGTCTTGCTCCAAGCATGCATCTAGGATGGCATCTGAAACCTGGTCACACAGCTTGTCGGGATGGCCTTCGTTTACAGATTCTGAGGTGAAGAGGAAAGTTTCCATCTCTGGTGTTAAGAAAACAAAAAGGGGTTAAATTGTATTGTAGAGAGAAATTATGAAAGCAATTAACTTGGCAATATGGCACATATTCTATTGCTTGAACCTAGATTTTATTATAAGATTAAAAACTTAAATGAAACGATATATGTTTAATTTTTGTTGCACCTATTATAATATATATATATATATATATATGTATGTATATTTCTCTCTCTTTGTTTGTCGGTAAAGAAAATGAAATATAAATAATTTAAAATCGCAGAATTTTATGTAGATCCGTGAAAAAAGAAATTGTTGTGACTGTTCTCAGATCCATAATTAAATGTTCAAGAAGTGAATCTAATGATGAGGAAAGAAAGTGGCAGTTGTAGTTATTTTCTTTTCTAGAAAACAAAAAAGCACATATTTTTTGTGTCCGAGTGTAGAAGTAGTGCGAAAGCTCCATACGGTTGCATTATAGAAAACAAATCTCAAACCACACTGAGCCAGCGTTTCAATTATCTTTCCTATAGAATTTGTATTTTCTTTCTTTTATCATTACTTCACCATTTAAACGTAAACAAAGAAGCACAAACAAAACAAACATGAGCCACAATATAGATCAGTGAGTGCTGCACAAACAAAAGCTGCATACCATTACATCATTCAACGGATCCATTTAAGTCGACATCGTAACAATTTTGCATACATTTTTTAAGAAAACTAATTAATGAAAAATAGAACAAGCAGAATTACATCTTCAATTATCATAAGTTCATAATAATTAATATTAAGCGCTAGATCTAAATCAGGATGCAAATAAACAAATTCTAAGAGGCAGGCATTGATCCAAGATCTAATAACTAAGAATGCTGAAAGCATCAATGGTACAAAACTGAATTTTTTATGAGCTACTAACTGAATTGTATGTTGTGAAAGTAAAAAACACACATACCAAGGATGCTTGCTGCTTTGTGCGAAGTGGAAGAAGAAGAAGAAGGACAATGACAAACCAAAAACGTGAAGAAAACAGAGAGGAAGGAAAAACAGAGCTAGTGTGACCTATATATAGAAATTATACGAATGACTCGCTCACATTTCTTTCCTATTTTTTACTTATAAAATTACTTTTTCTTTTGCGTTGTTAAGTAATGTTTGGTAACTTTTAATTTGGATGAAGCTAGCTGAAGCTAGTAACTGCTATTTTTTTTATAATTTTGAATAAAAACGATTGAAATTTATTCATAGCATTTTTATATAAAAATACTCCCTCAGTAAACCTGTTTGTTTTATTCTAATAATCAATTTCTTATACCGTAAATATATTCTAATATAAAATTTGAAATTGAGATTAATTTTAGGAGGGAAAAAAACCATGCACGTGAAAAATGAATGATTCATAAGTTAATCCTCTAAATAAAAATATATATAAATCCTTCAAACATAAAACATAATGTCACAATCATAAGAATGTTATTATACTAAATTGCATAATAACGAAACAAAACAAAAAATAGATTACAAAACATTATGTCTAACTAAACAATATTAACCAAATAATTTATCAAAACATCCAATAACAAAAAGATCCAAGCGACACATATCACCTCAACTTAAATTGTGTTCAGTTAACGAGTTATGTAGGTTGAATCATATAACCCAAACAATCTATTTTGATAAGTTAAATACACAAAATTCAATTTATTTTAGTATGGATGGTCTCTATATCCAGGAAAAAAAAAGTTTCTGATACCCAGTAGAGACTCTGAACAGTCAATTTCGTCATATTTGCCTCGCAAGTTGCCATTTAACTATAATTAGAACAAGAACGAATAGAGATGAGAGCACATGTGACATGCATCACAATTTGTATCATACATAAAGTTACAACAGCAAAGTGACCTGGCCTTTGGTACCACGGCTCATTGTGTTTAGCCACATAACATGTTGCACCGAAAAATCGCAAATACTATAGTACGTTTAGAATCTTGAAAACCAATGGCTGTTTAACTTTACAAATATTCATTCTACTTTATTTTCATGTCCTATAATCCCATCTTTGTCCTGAGATGTGAAAGTGAAATTTCTTTATTATGAATTATAGCCTGTTAGAATTCATGGTTCAAAGGAAAGAAAAATGATAAAACTATAAAAAGTAGATTTACAAGGAGTACACTATGGTTTATATAGGAAATCTCAACGACATTAATATCCAATATCTCTTATACCTCCCCCCCCAATAAATAGATTTTATTCAGTTTCAAATAAAACCAAAGAAGAGAACTTAACATTCTGGTAACAAGTTCTAGATTTGAAGATAATTACCGTGGTCCATGTACAGCAAAGAATATTCATAACTAAACAATTACTGAAGCTAACAAAGCGCTGGGACGTTGTATTTGTTAATTGATGCCTAATTGAAGTCCAAAAACAGCATGAATAAGAAAATGTTTCTAGATTTGTTGTTGATATAAAATATAGTTATAACATTATTAGTCTTAGTCCGGGGTATAAAACACCACCAATCAACAGAAAATGATACAAGCTCAACACAAGCCCAAAACAGTTATACGACAATTCCTCAGAAAAAGTAACGCAGATACCCAACAGTATTTTTTAACTCCATTTCTCTAGGGGGTGTACTAAATACACTATAAATTTTTCTTATACACTATATAACTACAGTGCATTTCCAATATCATCCTTTTAATTAGTTTATTAAATTTTTAAAATTTGAAAACCGTACAACGCCGTTTTGCTTCTTCTCCTTCTCCTCACCGTAAGGTTTCTGCAGCGCTTCTTCTCCAGTCCTTCTCCAATCTTCTCCGGTCGCGTTTGCACAGTCAGTGGAGCAGCATTGGTGGTGTCGTTGTTGGTGGAGGTCGTTCGCTGCATCGTCGACGAAGGTGAGTTTCGTGGATTGTGGGTCTGTGAAACGGATTGAGAAATCCGTGAGAATTGCACGGATTGAATGATCCGTAGGCTGGTTTACGCTCCATACGGATCAGGTAATCCGTATGGACCTTACGGATTACCCAATCCGTAAAATCCATACGGATTATCTGATCCGTACGTAGTGTATGAAAATGCAATCCGAATGTCCTTACGGATTACGTGATCCGTATGGAGCCTTAGACCTTGAAATCTGTTTGAATTTTAATAAAATTTGATTAATTTATGTATGTTACCATGTTGGAATTTAATTACTGTATATTGATTAGTATATTAGGGGAATTAAGGTTGAATTGTATGTCATATATAGTTGCTTGTGCTTGTGATTTATGAAGTGAGCCTTTGACAATGTTACACCATGTTTGATTATGGTTGATTGATATTGAAAGTATATTTTGTTATATTATGAAGTGAGCCTTTGACAATGTTACACCATGTTTGATTATGTTTGATTGATATTGAAAGTATATGTTGGATGATACATGAAGTGAGCCTTTGAGAATGTTACATTTTGTTATATTAAGGTTACAATGACTGAATATACAATTTGTGTTGTGAAAACATAAATAACAATAATAAGTTGATATTCTACGAACATTAAGAATAGTATATGTTGGTATATGTTGTTCATATTTGCCATTTCAATTAAATGGGACCCATGTGTTGTGTTGTGATTTGAATATATACAATTTCAGATCCATGTGTGGAGATGCTTTGAATTTGACCTATATCGCAGTTCATGGCAAGAACAAGGGGTGGAAATCGGGCTTTAGGGCGAGTTGGGGACCGAGTGCCTGGAACACACAGTGGAGATAATGAAGAAGAACGCGACGAACGTCGTAGGCCCACAACATCCGTAAGAAGACAACGGGCAGCTGAGCCTATTGCTGAGGAAGGTGGGGCTCATGAAGAAGATGTGGTCCCCGACATTCCAGTGGTCGACGATGTTGCCAGTGAGGCAGAGTCCTTCCCAGGGGGCCCAGTTGATTGTTCTATTTTGAGAGGCTACAGTAACCACGTAGCTCTTAGAGTTTGGTCTGGAGAGGTATGAATATGTTTAACTAGATACAAGTGTTAATATATTTGGGGTACAATATTTGTTTTTGACGCTTAAATTTATTTCAGGAACGTGCTGAGTTGAAACTAGCGTCTCATGGACGTAAAGTTTCAAAATTTGGGTATCCGGCACCTGAGATTGAAGGCTTGGTGGCTGGTACTGGGTTAAGCCCATTGATACGTACCTCTATGGAGACTGGAGACAAGGGTTTGCTATCCGCGTTCGTGGAGCGATGGCACCCTGAGACCAGTAGCTTCCACTTGCCGATCGGAGAAGTGAGCCTGGCGTTGGACGATGTTGCTGCATTGTTGCATCTCCCTATAATGGGATCCTTCCAGACGTATGAGCCGATTGACACCGGGGAGGCCGCAACATTACTCGTGGAGTTGCTTGAGGTTACAGTTGAGGATGCAGGAGTTGAGCTTCAAAAATGCCACGGGGCATATGTCCGCTTGTCCTAGCTCCGCGAGTTGTATGCTGCAAAGTGTGCCGCAAGGCATTGGGTACAAGCAGCCAGGGCCTATTTTGCTGCACCTAGTCGGTTGTACCTTGTTTGCAAACAAGAGTGCCACACATATCAGTGTGGTATTCTTAGACGCATTTCGAGACTTGGACCAGTCAGCCGCATATGCATGGGGTGCAGCCGCCCTGGTTCACATGTATGATAACCTCAACTATGCTTGCCAGCATCACGGGAAGCACCTTGCAGGATACATTTCTTTGCTTCAAGTAAGTTGTCAGAGCTTCAATTAAGTATTAAATCTTAAGCATTGCATGATATATTTTGCCACACAATTACAAATATGTGTTTACCTCTTATGCAATGTTGGATTTATGAACACTTTCCTGGTATCGGAGGTGGCATACCAGATCCGAGGTTCGATGACAGGTTTCCTCGTGCATGCCGCTGGAAGGCTGGCAAGGCATTGCCAGTGTCAACCTACCGTCGACGGTTAGATAGGTTGATACTGGACGATGTATGCTGGATGCCATACCAGGATCACCGTGCCCACAGGGACTTCGAGCTGATTTCACTATTTTGTGGGTATGTTAGATGGGGTCCACACGTCGTTAGTCATCAACCACATCGGGTCACCAGGCAGTTTGGTTTCGTCCAGCACATCCCAGACATGGTTCTTTCTGATTCTCCATCTGTAGAACAGGTTGATGATAGGTGGAGCCACTTCTCCGAGCACCTTCTGGACACTGGCGACTTGGTTACATACCCCAGCCAATTTGCTTCTGGATATATGGAATGGTATTACCGCATATCCCATCCCTATATGTCACCGCCAGAGGTTGGGGAGCCAAGCCGACATCATCTGCAAGGGACATCAGTCATAACTGATCCCCCTTCTGTGCCCCATGATGACAGACCAGATACGGGTGATGTAGCTAGCACGGTTGAAAGCGATATGCTGCCAACAACAACCTTAGCTAGCTCACACGCACAAGGGAGACCATGGGTGCTTCTCAAAACACATCCACATCGTTGCGAATTTTTTCCTGCATAATGAACTCGCTCAAACTCAGCAGCAATCTGATTCAAAGCATACCTAGACACCATGCCGATAAGTCTCTTGTACAATATTACTTTAAATACGTGTCCAATGACATGTGTGTTTCTTTCTATTGATGCCTTAATTTCAGTATGTTGTAACGTGATCATGTTGTTCATGGCATCCCAAACACTACATAAATCTCCAACGGAATTCTGTAAAAGTCTCTTTAATGTCCAATGAGCAGACTCAACCCTACAATTAATGACAACATTAACCTAATAATGTGAAACAAAAAGTTGTTCAACAGATCAAGTTGTTGGAATTTGAAATAACATGTTACTTGTTAGTTGTAGTGTTGCCAAGATGCATTACTTTATTTGTTCGGGCGGTTACAAATTTTTCCTTATGAGGATCCAACCATGTTTCTTTGACGTAATCAAGAAAAGCAGGCCATGGTGAACAAGATACTTCAAACTTCTTTAATTCATCATCATAAGATTGCTCAGTAGTACAATCAATAAGAGTCCCCCAAGCTGCCATGACATGGTCCCATGCCAAATCTTGGCGTATATAAGTTTTACATTTTGCCTTGACATTCTTCTCAATATGAAACCGACACAATAAGTTGGTTGACATTGGAAAAACAGTTTTCACAGCACTCATCAATGTTGAATCTCTATCAGTAATAATAACGTCTGGGAAAAATTCACTCTTTAAAAAAATTCCTCTAAAGCGTTGAAGGGCCCACACAAGATTATTTATCCGTTCTACCTCTAAATAGGCAAATGCAGCAGAGAATGTCATACCTGTAGGTGTCACACCAACAATATCAAGTAAATGAAGTCTGTACCTGTTTGTTTTGTATGTACTGTCTATGATGAACACGATATGATATGCATTTGTCAATTTCACTGCATCTGGATGTGTCCAAAATAAGTCACGCACCACATTTTCTTCTTTCAGCCTATGCCAGTGAATATACATGTCGCGTTCAAGAAGCATCATTAACTGTTGCATTTCAGAGTTATTACCTCTTATCTGCGTGCGGTATGCATACCTTGCATTGTATACTTGCTTCAAAGTTGTATAATTATTTACATTGTGCTCCTTCAAAGTTAAAAGAATATTTTTTGCCTTCACCATCGACCTTGTCATATCAGTCACAATGATCTTCTCATCCTCAGTTAGCCGACCAGCATATGCGTAACCACATAATGACCTAGCCAAAGTATGATTATGAGTGCCACTTATTACCTTTACTATCCACCCTTCACCTCCCGAGACAGGTTTTGCTCTCAGCTTAAACGGACATTCACATTATCTACTGCTACCCGTTGTAGGTACAAAACCTTTTTTGAATGATCGATAGTTTTCACTCCTTTGACAACCAATTATAACATATGATGTTGTTCCTAACTTTGCAGTTGCCATGCCACTCCTCATTATGACAGCTACAAAACCATTGTCAAAAGCAACACTTCGAGCCCATTTCAATACATCCTCACAGGAAACAAACACCTAAAAAAATGGAATATTCATTGTTGGGTACTATCATTTCTATAGTTAAACTGAATCATTAACCTACTTTAACTACATGCTAAATCAAATATATACCTCGTCGGTTTTGAATGCTGCTGAACAATCAACTGAACAATTAACATTTTCAAACGCATCAGCTTCTTCAGCAACGTCTTCCTCCATATTAACTTCTTCACACATAATACTGTCATAAATTCACTCGTCGTTGTCCATCTTAACAAATCAAAATAAAATTACGCATCATTCACCAAACACACACATACTAATACACAATATACAATACAAATTTACACTTCATTAATAATGGGTATTGACAAATATAATATTCAAAATTCTAAAATACTATATAATCAAAGCACTTAAAACCAAACATTTGAAAACTTACATAAATTACCCAATTTACCTATACTAATATAATACATCCACAACAATTATATCAATGCGGTATTTAATTTATCCAAATTTTATTTGCTTTTATTAATTTATAAACAAATAAATTCATTTTTAATTCATTTTTACATTTTTTTAAAAAAATACATACTGAATACAGATTACCTGATCCGTATGAACTATACGGATTGAGTAATCCGTATGGTTCATTCGGATCAGGTAATCCGTATAAACCATACGGATTACTCAATCCGTATAGTTCATACGGATTCACTAATCCTACTGAACTATACGGATTATGTAATCCGTATGCACCATACGGATTACCTAATCCGTACGTTGCTTTTGTCAATCTGTATCACATACGGATTATGTAATCCGTATCTTCCATACGGATTACATAGTCCGTATGTTACCCAAACTTACGTACCTGCCTTGCACCACCAACGGACGCCTCTTCGATGACTGACGACGGTGCACACAGCTACCACCACCGCGACCCCCTCCGACCAAAGCCACCTCCAATGCACAACCAAAATCCGTACGCGACCAACAACAATGAAAATGAAAACGCGATTCTGCTCAAGCTAATAAATGACCATGTAATGCTTAAAATCAGCAGAAAAAGCTAACAGTAAACATGAGGGTTTTTTTGCCATTTCGAAAAGTTTATATAGTGTATAAGAAAAATGCATAGTGTATTTAGTAAACCCCTTTCTCTAGACGCGCTGCTTGAGAGGCTGATAAAAATAAACATGGGGTTCATCTTTATAGATCATACAAATATCTAATACACCCAGCGTGCACAGTGCTTTTCCAAAAATACCCTCACGTTATTAAAGGCTTTTACACATACGGATTCGCAATTCGTAATAATCTTACGGATTGGACAATCCATGTGGACCTTACGGATTGGGCAATCCGTGTGGTCCATACGGATTGGCCCAATCCGTAAGTTTTTTTTTTTTTAAGTTAAAATATGTTTTTCTAAATAATTTAAAATAATGGCGCAGACAGGTATCAAACCCGAGACCTTCACGTTATTAACGTGACGCTCCAACCAATTGAGCTAATAGATCAATTATGCTAAAAAACAATTAACGTTGATACATATAACATTAAATTGTTTAATGTATATTTAATGCACATATAAGTTTATATAATAAATTTTGTAACAATTAATTTTGATCTAATAATTAAAGTATTTTTTTATATATAAAAATTATAGATTTAAATAAAAAATTATAATTTTAAATAAAAATTTATGAATTTATTAAAATATAT
>QARZ01039321.1:0-10004 GCA_013407115.1 Glycine latifolia
GGCGCGTCTCCCACACTAACGGCGCGGGATCTCACGCTAATCGCGCGACACTATTCACAGGCCAAATTTCCGTCGCTAATTCCGTCGCAAAATCCGTCGCTAATGCTTTTTCTGACGGAATTTAGCAAATTTAAACTTTTCTTTCTTTTTCTCTTAATTACTAAACCTAGGTTATTATATTCTCCCCACCTTTTTAAGAATTTTGTCCGCAAAATTCCAGTCCAACTTAACATGGTCCTGCCCAGGACCTGCTTCTCCTCATAGGTCGTATAGGATTCATCAGATTCTCTCAATCTGATCACTCTCGGCTTTACCGTATGTGATAAATCTGTCACATTTTTATTCAGCTGGGACACATGGCAACCCTCATGTAGTCCCCTACCATTGGGAGATCACCTCCCCATCCTCGAAGCCCATCCTATACCTGACCGGAGACAGCATCTGATATCTCTATCCACCCTTATCCACTGTAAGGGTACTATGTCTGAATCACATATCCTTTCTACTGACTCTGAGCTTCCACACCAACACTGATCCTCTGGATCTGCTCAAGAGTCATCTGAATCATCTCAGGTTCAAGAAGCTATTTCTATCTCTTGCTTCTGCCTAAACAACTGGAGTCCTGCACCACCAGCCTCACAAGGCCTCATCAGGTGTCATGTTTCACTATCATGTGAACCCTCCATCATTAGGACTATACCATAGGCAGGCATCTATCCCAGCTAGTACCTTGCTTCCCGGTACGCTCACATAATACATCCTCCAGGATCTAGATGGTTCGTTCCATCAGGGCACTGATCTGAGGATGATAGGCTATATCAAGCCTCGGCTGGGTTCTAAACCTCCTGAGGTATACCTCTCATCCCGAGGTACTTTGGATCTCTGTCACTAACCAAGTGACATACCAGACACTAGCCATATCCACGGCTGTGTCTTACCTCATCCCTGGCCACCTAAATTCCTCTCAGGATATAAACTTATAACCGTGGCCCTCGGATGATTACACTACCAGTCCTCACCAACCTCACTAAGGACGGTATCTACCAGCTCGCTCTTAGGCACCATAACAAGGCTTAGCTCACCATAAGCCATGTGCCTACTCAGAGATATCCAGCTGGTCAATCATAGCTCTCTCAGCCACCTCCTGCGGCTGGGCATCGCAGACTTCCGCTGCGCTATTCTGATCATCATTAACTTGGTCCCTCTTAACCAGAGACCTGATGATCCCCTGTCATCGACAGGCACACATCTCTGAGCTGCTCAACTCAGCTCACAGTTCAAGACTGTTATCCCGCATGGATCACTCCCATGCAAACCAGCTCGAGATCTCCGCACATGTCCAGCCTCTACTGGGCGCATCTCAAGCATACCGGCCATCCGGCCTGGACCTCTCGATCCCAAATTACATGAGCAAGCACCTTGCTCCATAACTATGGCGGAGCTACCTCAACGCCTAAACACAAGGCAGAGAGCCC
Source organism: Glycine latifolia (assembly GCA_013407115.1). Taxonomy (NCBI): domain Eukaryota; kingdom Viridiplantae; phylum Streptophyta; class Magnoliopsida; order Fabales; family Fabaceae; genus Glycine; species Glycine latifolia. The sequence continues at coordinate 1,476 of QARZ01039321.1, forward strand.
TCAATGCCTGGCGGAGAACTTTCAACGCCACAAACAGAGCAGCACGTCTATGGCACCTCCGGGGTATAGAAGGAACTCCTCAACCTCTATCCCCTTGGTCTATACAATTAACCCATTCTCTGGGAGCTTCTCAACCAGAGAAAACCAACTAGGAGGAAACCCTCTCCTAGGGAGGTCCATATAGGCTGTCTCCGCATCAACCACCGCTTCCCTGAAGCGTGGTACTCTCCATGTCACAAATGGAGACATATCATCTACAAACACACACACACACACACACACACACACACACACACACACATATATATATATATATATATATCATATGGGGTGGAAGCGAGGACTAGGGAAAAGAAATCAGAACAGCCAATGCATATGGAAAGCAGGAATAGAATACGGAATTCACATGGCTAAAACAATAATAACAACAGATATTATAACACTTAAAACATATAATTAAACTCTCAAGTGCGGCAGAGCCAACGAGATGAGAGGGAGTAGGTGAGAAGAGAAGATTCAATTAACGAAAATAAACATGCAGAACAGAAAAACAGATATGAGAAAACACTTGTTTATTTCTCATGATTAAAGATTACAATGGTTGCAAACTCAGAGTTTACCTAGGGGGGACTCTCTCTGAATTCTGAAGACACTAGAAAAATAGAAGTGGAAAAACGGAACCTGTTTGTAACATGAGGGACGCAGCCCTTATAAAGACATAAAAATTCCTGTTTCTACAGTTCCGGTAATCTAAACCGGAAAACCTACCGCTACAGTAAAAACTCTACAGTAGTCTGCCGCAGGAAAAGATGATGTCATGCTGATGCTGGTGATGATGTCATTCGTCTTCAATGTCTGAAATGATCAGTCTTCATCATCGCCGCCTAGATTGATACCGAAGCAATCATCTTCATTCTGGTAGAAGTCGTCTGAAGATTCTGAGGAGGCTTCAGCAGGTTGCTTGGAGGAGGAGCAGGCGTCGTCTTGTTTCTCCTTTTCCATAAGTTTAAAGATCATTCTCATGTTCTCTTCAAGCTTCTCTTTGGAGGAAGAAGCCGCTAGAGCTGCTAACACTTGAGATCTTTGGTTGAGAAATTTGCAGGCTTCTGGGTCTGCAGCTTTGGTAAATATTGGATGTTGTTTAAACCAAAGCGAGATTTGATCAGCACTGGTTCTTGCATGGTCAAACTGGGGCCACCATTTCACCAGGGCTTGGCGTTTGAGAATTGGTAATTGTCCTTTGGTGGGAGTATTACCATAAGTATATCGCCACTGGAAGATCCAGGCAAGGGAAAGTTTGCTGAAGAAGTGAAGATCCACTGGGAACGGGTCATTGTGGGGATGCTCGAACTTCTTCGTGAAGGTTGTCAATCCAGATACCACCTCTGAAGGGAGTATCTCTAGGGTTGGTCCAAAGAAATCCCACCATTGAAGAAACCATTGAGGGAACTTGTATTGGACATTCTGTTTGAAATAAATAAGCCAGGAATGCATAAAATCATTATTTTGAAAATAAAATACATTATTCCAGGCAGTTTGATAATCCCAATATGAAAATCCAATGGGATCATAATTTTGAGAAAAAACGTTTGATCTTATTCATATCTCCAAATTCTCTAGGTGTTAAGACCTTAAGAATCTGTAGAGTTGAATAAGCAATTTGCTCGGAGTCCCTGTTTTTATGATGTTTAATCTGGACTGAGTTGGTGTCTACCAGAATAAACTCATAAAAGTGCCTTGTCTTGAGCATAGAGGTCGGCACATAATGGAATTGATTGCCTTGAATGTCTTTGGGAAAGATTTTCAAGGAAACTTTGTTTGGTTTAGAGTCCCAAAATTCAGGTTCAACCTGGACAATCTCCCGGCATTTGGGTTTTGGGACGTATTGTGTTTGGGGTTTTGGTTTATGGACTGCCAAGGGTTCTGGTTGATGAACTATGGCTTTGCCTTTATGAAGGGTCAAGGGAGTTTCGGACATGGTTTTGATCATGTCTAGGATGGTTTGGTTTTCTTCCGAGGTGACATCCGACCATGTTTTAGATGGGAGGCCTTTCGGGAGATGGGAAAGCCCCTGTTCATGGAGGGCCAAAAGGGTTTGGATAGGCATGGCATAATCTGCAGTTGTTTGTGATTGAGGTTTAGGTTTGTGGGTTGATGTCCCTGTGATGGATTGAGGTAGGGTCCGGGTAGATGACCCAGACTGGGTAGATGACCCAGATTTTGTTTGGATTTTGGAATCTTCTTCCGGATTGGATGAAGATCCAGCCCCTGCAGATCCTACATGGGCAGTCAAACCAGCAACAGCTAGTCTTGGTTTGGTGGCTGTAACTTTTCCTTTTCCTCTTCCTCGTGAGGAGGAAGATTTCACTGAGTTGGGCATGAACTTACCGATCTCTCCCCTGTAAATATTCACGAGTAAGGTAATCAGGTAAGGAGTTTAAAGTACCTTTGAGAAATTCGATTTCAAAATCAAAAATACTTAAAATAGCTTGCCATCGGGCAAAAATCTGTTTAGATGCAAGGTTTTTAACATCTTTTTGTAAAATCTCTTTTGCAGACTTACAATCGACACGAATTAAAAATCTTTGATTAAGCAAATCAGATTGAAATTTAGAGATGCATAAAACAATTGCCAAAACTTCTTTTTTAACTGTGGAATAATTCTGCTGAGCAAGATTCCAATGCTTAGAAGTAAATGCAATTATTTGTTCTTTGCCATTAACAGATTGTTTGAGAATACCACCATAACCTATGTCAGAGGCATCAGTTTCTACAATCTTTTTGGCTGAAGGATTGGGAAGATATAGGCAAGGAAGGTTTTGAACTTGGGATTTGATTTGTTTGACAATATCAGTATGAGTATTTGTCCAAGGAGGAGGAGACTTCTTGAGACGATCATACAGAGGTTTGGCAAGGTTACTTAGCTGAGGGAAGAAGTCAGCTACATAATTCAGACAACCGAGAAAGCGCTGAAGTTGGGTTTTTTCGATAATCTGGTCAGGGAATTTGTTGGAAAACTCAATGGCACGATTGATGGGAATTATAGTTCCTTGATGAATGTTGTGACCAAGGAAACGAATCTTTGTTTGAAAAAGGTTGATTTTAGTTTTAGATAAAGCAAGACCATTTTTCTTGATTACCTGGATGAAAATATTGATGTGTTTAAAATGCTGGTCAACAGATTGTGAAAATACAAGAACATCATCAATATAAACAATAATAAAAGAAGAGTAAGGATTAAAAATGTCATTCATAATTTTTTGAAATTCTGAAGGAGCATTTTTTAACCCAAACGGCATCACTCTCCATTCATATTGTCCGAAAGGAACGGTAAAAGCAGTCTTATAACAATCCCTTTCACTAATTTGAATTTGCCAAAATCCTGATTTCATGTCAAATTTTGAAAAGATTTTAGCAGAGAAAAGGCAATTTAACAGATCCTTTTTGTTGGGGATGGGATATCGGATCCATTGGAGGGCTTGATTGAGAGGTTTGTAGTTGATGACCAATCGAGGAGATCCGCGCTCAATTTCTGCTGGTTTGTTGACATAAAATGCTGAACAAGACCAAGGACTTTTACTTTTCCTGATAAGCCCTTTCTGCAGAAGATCTTGGATTTCCTTTTGGCAATGAACCAGGAGGTCTTGGCTCATCTGGATAGGTCTAGCTTTGGTTGGGATTTGACGATCATTGAAATCCTTTTCATAAGGAAGATCAACAATATGCTGCTTGCGTTGCCAGAAAGCGTTGGGAAGGTCAGCGCAAATGGAGTTTTGAATTTGTTTAGACAAAATCTTGATTTTATTAGTAATAATTGGTTGGTTAAGCAAATCATCAATTTTCTTATAAGAAATTTCTTCTTTAAGATAATTAATTTGGTTTTGCTTAAAAAGGATTGGGTTTAAATCTCTAACTATTGGGTTTTTTAAGAAACCAAAAAGTAATAGATTTATTTAAATAAGTTGTAGAAATGCCTTTATCAGAAATGGTTATTGGAAAAATTGATTTGATGAAAGGCGTTCCTAAGATAACAGCATTTTTCAGATTTTTAACTAAAAGGAAAGAGGTTTTGATTTTCAAATCTTCCTTTTCAATTAGAGCATCTGAAAGCTTATAATTGACCCGAAGTTTAGAACCACTAGCAGTACTAAGACGTTCAGAAGTTTTCTCAAAATACTTAGTTGGAATTAATCCTTCCTGAATGCAGTTCGAATCTGCCCCTGTATCAAACAGAGCTTCAGTTTCAAGGATAAAAGTTCCAACAATAATTTTGACCTTAATAAAAAACTTTTGGATTGTTAGTTGGTTAATTAATTCAAAAATGTTTGGAGGAACAACAGGAATTACTGAATCATTTGGAGAATCATTATCAGAGGGTTGGTTATTCTGATCTTGTTTCTCCTCATCAGTATAATCGCCAGATTGCAGAACAGTTAGAATATTCTGATGAACATTCTGTTGCTCTTTAATAAGGCGAATTTCAGCTTTTAGTTGATTAACCTCATGCTGAAGATCCTGAAGGGTTACTGGTTTAACAACACTTTTTTCAAATCTCTTAAGGGTGTTATTAAGATTAAACTTGTTAGTTGTTAACAGTTTATTAGCTTTAGAAGGTGAAGATGAAGATGGTTCATTTAAAGATTGCCTTAATTTGAACAAAAGGTTTTTCTTCTCTTCAGGGTCTGAAATAGAGTTAATCACCTCAAAAAGAAGATCTTGCTCTCTGGTAAGGACATTGATTTGGGAGGAAGAAGGACAGTCTTCATCAGTCGAAGTTAGATCATCCTCTTGAATTTGATTCAGATTTTCCGAAGATTGACCCTCAGAAGTTTCCTTATCAGATTCATCTTCAGAGGAAGAATCTACTAAGAGCTGATTAATCTGTTCTTCAACAGCAGGTTCTAGGTTTAGATTCCTAAGCTTCTTCTTAAGCCTACAATATTGACTTTTATGGCCAGGCTTGCCACAAGTCCAACAAATTACAGGCTTCTTAGGGATGTTGACCTTGTCAAAGGGGGGTTTGGTCTGGAATTCTCTTCTAAGCTTCCTAGGAGGGGTTCCAGATTTGTGACGATGGTAAACAGACTTTCTAGGCTTCTGTTTCTCAGGTTTATGGATATGCTTCTTGGGCTTCCTAGGCTTAGAACATGGAAGGCCAAACTGTTCACAGAAATTACCCAAATCTCTGCGCTCCCGAGCCTTTTCTTTGGCAAGCTGATGTTGGATCTTATCATCTTGACAAATTTTTAAGGCTACCTTTTGGATATAAGCAATAAGTTGTCCATAACTTAATTGCTTATAAGGGATTTCATTATTAGGGTGTTGACTACGGATCTTATCCCTAACTTTATCCCCCAAGGTTTTAGGAAGACCAGCAAGGAATTTTTCTTTCCAGAAAGCTTCTTGGCTGTCTTCTCGGGTAAAAACTCTAGTAAGGAAGGTGTCCTTATACCACCTAAAGTCCGCTAAAGTTTTACACCTAAGGTTGGAGAGGAGTTCAGCAGATCTGTCTTTCCAAAGGCTGACATCACCTATGAAATGTTTAACTATTGTAAAGACTAACTGATTAACTGAATCAGGAATGGGTTTACCGTCATTGAGAAGAATGGTGCCATCAATGTCCATTTTGACAGCATCTTGGATGGCCATTTTTTCATCCTCAGTTATGTAATTGTCCCACCAGCCTTTTAGTTGTCCAGTGAAACCAGAAACTAAAACATTTACAATAATTGCTTCCGAACAATTAAGGTTTGTGTCATAAGCTGTGGAGACCATGGTCATTTGCTGGAGGATGTTGAGGATTTGGTATTCAGTTTTCCCATCAATATTCCATTCATAAACATGATTGGAATTAAAGGATCTAGATTGGTCCCTTTCTTCTAGGAGAAGATCAGGAGGGGTTGCCCTATGGTAATACAGCTTAGAGGGTTGTCTCCAACTGGGCTGGTTCCTAATAGGGTTAATTTGGATAGATCTCTCAGAGTCAGAGTTTCCTTTTTCTGACTCGGCTTGGTCAAGGACATTGATTTCCTTATCTTTGTCCTTCTGGGCTTCATGCCTAGATCTGGCTCTAGTAAGGGTTGTCGGTTTGGAATGGGCTTCAAGAGAGGATTGGGGGGTTTCTTGAATAATAATGGAAGTCAATCCTTCAAGCTTTTCCCTAGACTCTTCAGAAAGTCGGCTAGGAGGTTGGTCAAAAGTTCTAAGTTTGGCAAACTCTTTCTTAAGCTTATCCGTCATCCTAAAAGGTTTGAAGATTGGGGTTTGGATGGTTTTGGAGGGGGATGGACCAGCTTCTAGGCTAATGCTGGGCTTATCCCGAAGTTTTTCCCCAATGGTCTGGAGATACTTATTGGTATAGTTAGATTGTTCCATAAGATTCCTAATATCCTTGGCTGAAATGGTCTCAGTCTCATCTTTAGACTTAAAAGGTGAGGCATAGATAGGGTCATGTTTTTCGTTCCTGATATTAGGAAGGATAAACTTGGTTGAAGGAGGGAACTCAGATCTAACTACCTGACCGTCCTTAAGGTCATATCTGGTGATGACACTAATGGTGTTTGGTTCTAAGAAAGGGTAATCTATCTTATGATAAGCTGCATAAGATTTAAACCAATCAAAGAAACAGATCTGGGTTTGGACTAAGTTGAGGAAGGAATAATATTCTTTCCTAATCTGGGTTCTATTATCATCCCTATAATGACTAAAAAACCACTCTCTTTGAGGAGTCATTTCCTCAGAGTCGAAATCTAGCTTAAGGGCTTCATAATCTATGCAGGTTTTATTAATCATGGATAACTTCATAATCTTGCATAGATGAAAAGGTTGGAGAAGGAATAGACCTAGACTCTTCCTCAGGATTCTCCTGTTGATAAACAGGTTGAGGAATAGAGGATGAGGTTTCTACACCCTGGAGCTTGATCCTGCTACTACTTCCACTAGGAGCAGCAGAAAAGGATTTCCTAGAGAAAACAGACCCAAACATCTCAGATCTAGAATCTCTAGTAAAGGAAGACCTAGCAGTGTTGAAGGAATTTGACCTATTGAAGGTGATCTCAACCTTCCCTGAGTCATACTGCCTAACTGACTCAAAACTAGGTGTGGTTTGAGGTTTAGCTGGAGCAACTTTGTCTAAGGCCCAAGTCTGAGGGAAATTGATGTCTTCCCACTTGATAACCTTAGGGATAACTACCTTGGCTTTGGTTGTGTCTGTAAGGAACAAGGTGGTTTCTCCAGTTTTTCTAGGTTTGAGGACTCTGGACACACATGAGTTCATTACCTTGTATTGAACTCGGTAGATGATATTGACCGGGATGGATCCAACCTTCATATCAAGGCCATGGAGTTGGACATCTAAGGTCAGGACATCTAAGATGTTGGCATCCTCAAGGCTGACAGTCCTATCTGGATAACAGTTGAAGTAGATGGGTCCATTACTGAGGCTAGTTTCTACGGTGCCTAAGATGGAGTCAGTAAACCGGTTGTGACGGGAGTCTCTTAAACACAAGAGAATTGAGGTGTTTAACCCTTCGATCCCTAAAGGTTTAGCAGCAACTTGGACACATCCAATATGCAAAAAATGATAATTTTGTTTATGTTGTTTTAAAGAATTAGTTGAAAGCAGTTTTATTTCGTCAAAATCAGTTTTAAGGCGGATATTGGTTTCAACAGTTCTAATAACAAAATCAGATTTGCGGAAATATCGGCCTTCAGGTTTGTAAAGCTCGTTTTCTGGAATCCTGGGTATCTTCCAGTCATCCAGATCCTGATTAATATCTTCAAAAGAAACTTCTTCTTTGAAAATATTACGGTTTGAGGAAGCTAAAGCGTTTTCAGTTTGAAGAGAAGGGTCAAAGGAGGAGGAGGAAGGCTGTGAAGATTTAAAAGAAAGGCGAGAGGAGAAAGAGCGAAAGAGAGAAGACATGGAGGAAACAATCATAAAATAGTCCCCTGATATCATCGCCATCCTTTGGTTTGATAAAAACATAAAGATAGATCCAAGTTAAATTTTACCTTCTGAGCTATATTCCAGACCTTTTTTTTTTTTTTTTTTTTTTTTTTTTTTAATCTTTTATTTCTTAACTAAAGCCAATGAATTTCAGACAAAAGTTCAGATCTGTCATTCCAATAATTTGTAGGATTTACTGCCCTAAACTCAGCGGGACTTACTACCCCAGTAACTACAGATCGGAACATTCTCTGTATATCATGCTTACCAGTTAAGACATAAAAGCAGTTATACCATTTACAAAAGCATTTAAAGGAAACAAGGAAACATGATTCAGTCTGGATATAAGTTCAGATACGTAAAAGACAACTCAGATCTAGCCATATATTCCTACTTCCCCATCAGGCTCTGATACCATATGGGGTGGAAGCGAGGACTAGGGAAAAGAAATCAGAACAGCCAATGCATATGGAAAGCAGGAATAGAATACGGAATTCACATGGCTAAAACAATAATAACAACAGATATTATTTATATATATATATATATATATATATATATATATATATATATATATATAT
>QARZ01039323.1:0-10412 GCA_013407115.1 Glycine latifolia
TCTCTAATACAAGCTTAAGAAAGCACTAAGGCCTTGGGAGCACCTTAGGAGCAAGGGAGAAGAGAAAATGGAATGAGAAGAAGTGATTTGAGCTTGGGGGGGTGCCTGGGTATTTATAGGGGTTGGCCTGGTCGAGTTTGATTGCCCAGGCAACCATTTTATGTGTATTCAAGTCGCCCAGGCGAGCTAAGGCCCAACTTGCACATCCAATTTGGCCCACTTGATGTCCACTTGCAGGTTCACTCGCCCAGGCGAGATAATTAGCCTATATCCACTCACCTGGGCGAGTTAATTGTACCTTCTGGAATTAGTTTTTAGGCCTTGGGCCTGGCTTGCTTGATGCACCTCCCTTTTTTTTGCTTTTTAATCCCTTTTTGCTTGTTTTAAATGTACGGAAGCTTCAAAATTTACGGAATCTTGCAAAATACAAAAGAAGATTGGATGAATCATCAAGAATTAAAACACATCATTAATGTTAAGTGCTAAATACAAACTAACTAGATTAGGGTAAATTTTTAATAGATATTCTTAGAAAAATACATGATAAGTGCCTTAAATGTAACCCTATTTTCACTAAGATATGACACTTATCAACTCCCCCCAACCTAGAATCTTGCTTTTCCTCAAGCAATAGTAAAAATATTTAATTGGAAACATGTTTTATAAAGAATCAACTTCTCAAAAATGATCAGAACATATTTTCAAATAGTCAATATCAAGAATTGAAACCAAAAGATGAAATTCACATAACAAAAATGAGATTAAGATCAATTTACATTTCCTTTCTAAAAAATATCAGAGGAAACATATGATTGATTCGCACAGAGGAAAACCTCTCAAGTGTTTAATTCTTTCACAGGTAAGTGTTTCATCTCAATTCCTACACTGATACTTTATAGATTGATTTTGCAATTCATTTCCTATCAAATCAAAGTGCATAATCAACAAGGATCATCAGGGCTTTTATGGCTGGGTTTTTGGTTTAGAAAAGAAATCTTGGTTATTCTGGATATTCAAAGAACCTTTGGAATAGGAGAGCAATTTTGAGGACAAAATAATGAGATCATCATTTCCTATTTCTTCCAAGATATCTATCAATCTTTTTACTCACCCAACTTTGTACAATATTTAAAACACAAGGAATTTGTTTCCTTTTTTTTTTCTTTTTTTTTTCTTTCACTTCTTTTCTTTCTTTTCTTTTTCATGAATAACATATAGCCACAAAAAGTCTTTTCCATAGCATAAATTACCCACAGGAATTTTCCCATCAACATATCCCTTTTTGCTCTCCTATCCTAAGGTAAGGTAGGGAATTCCTATCCTAGGTTAGGGTTTCAACAAAAATATCAACTGTTTGGCTCAAAAAGGGTTGCAAAATGGTAAATCATTAAATTCATATTGGGATAGCTTTTTGGCTAGTGGCTTTAAAAGATGTTCAACAAGAAAGAAGACCTAAATCATATCCATGCATCATATGTTTTGACAATTAGAAATTAATGCAAAATTACTATAAATCATATCAGTGAGGACTCTCAATATAATATATGTGGTTGCACACACTTACTAGGCTTTAAGGTCTGTTTTCATGTTTAAATCAAATCACTGTTCCGAAAGATATTCTTTATTAATTCTATGTAAAGAAAATCTTGCCTTCATTTGGTTTCTGGGAAAATCATTTCATTTGTGTCTTCATTCTCAAGATTTTTCAAAAATCATTTTGTTGTTCTGATCCAATATATATAAAAAACCGAATTTCAAAAACAATATTTGTTGATTCTTTTCAAAACATGTTATTTTCAAGAAAAATATTTCTTTTAAGTCCCAAAAAGATATTATATTAACTATAACTATAAGCAAAAAGCAAAATTTTTGGTGTAATTTTTCAAAAGAACATGTTACTAGTATATAGTACCCCAAAAAGATCTATCAATGCATATAACTAACAACATGTGAATTAGTCAGTAACAATAACTGTAACTAAAGCAATAAAAATAACATAACTAAATTCAAAAGGACAAGAAAGCTGAAAAATAAATTAAAACAAAGTCAAAACTAAAAATAAATTAAAACAAAGTCACAGTGTTCCGGATGTCTGATGTAGATGCTCGGTTTACTCAAAATTATCCTCCTTTTCAGCTTCTTCATCATGGACAGGGTCAGCTGCAGGCTCCTGCTCAGCTCCCTGGCCTCCTGCCTCCCCTTGAAAAGTTGGCATGTCCCCAGGCCATGCTACATGAGCGATGAACTGCTCGAGAGTGGGCCAGTGAAATTGTGTGGGGTCCTGTCTGTACTGGTGCTGAGTGTAATCATAAAAACTTTGATTAATCTGCACCTGCCCTCTATGGTTGGCAGCCTGTTGAGCCATCACATGTTGCATATAGGTTTGAATCTGAAGATCTCTGCGTTGTTGATCAACCATTTGGAGTTCCATACGCTGCAGATGAGCTGAAATGGACTCCAGAGATGCTGGCTGTGGTGGCTGCTCCTCCTGGACCTGTCTAGCTAAACAAAATTTTTCAATAAAAGTGCGATTAATCGGAGGTCTAATGATTTTATAAGGCTGCACCGGGATTCCATAAAACCTGCAAAGTCCGGTCATAAGGGCAGGGAATCCTAGTGCCTTGTTTGCCTTCTCTGGGTCTGTTGGATGTCTGGGAGGCTCTATGGTAACAAACTGATACATGGCATCTGAGATGAGTTGGGCTACATTAACAGTGAGCTGAGTCATACAGCTAAAAACTAGCTGACATTTAAGCATGGGTAAGTCACTGTTATGGTCACTAGGGAGAATGTTGCTGAGAAGGAATGTCATCCATATTTGGGTGAGGGTAGTCATGTTAGTGCGCATTAATCTTACTCTACTACCTGCTATGCTTCTTGCAAAATCTGTGGTTGGTATGCAGAGTAGATCAACTAGCTCCTGTTCATCAAACCCCAAATGGATGTTTCTTCTCGCCTGGTACTCACATAGCTGTCCTTCCTCCAGAACTAATGGATTCCCTAGGAATTGGTTGATGGCATCGGTGTCATAGGGAATCCATAGGCCTCGCACAAATGATCGCTTGTCTCTGACTCCTTCTTCTAAAGGCCAGGCATTTGCATAGAATTCCAACACAATCTCCGGATCAAACTTGTGCATTGGATTTGCCAATTGCCCCCATCTCCTTCTATTTATCTCAGCTGTGAATTCGGGATATTCATCATCCCTTAGCTGAACTCTCCTCTCCTTTAGGAATGACCAATTCTTAATAGTTTCGAATCTGTGTTGGTGTTCCTTGGTCCTAAACCTGTGGGGGTCAAATTCAATGTCTTCTAAGGGGGTTGAGCTTGACCCCTCTCCTCCATGTCTAGCTCTTTTAGAGGAGAGCTTTTTAGGTGCCATCTGCAAAAGGATTTCACAAGGAAAGAACAATGGCAATAATACAAATCAGCAATATAGAAAAGCTTTGTACATATCGTTACCATTCAGCAAGGATTTTTAAAAAAATTGGCATCTCTTTGATAATTCAATTGTGGTGTATGTGTGATGTATGAGCAATCCTTTACACCTTAACATCCACTCAAACATACAGCCATTGGATACTTGTTAGTCTATATGTTATACCTCAGCTCATGATATTCATGAATTCCTAAATGCTAAACACATTATAAACCATTTCTAAGAATTTCCAAGTTTTGTGCATAAAGGAATGATTCACTTTTTAAGGCTAGCATTAAGCATGTGAGGCATATTATGCAATTCAATTCATCTAACAAGCATTTTAGAAACAAATTCGTGCAAGCATTTAGAGGTATATCATGGCTGTCTTCTTTGAAGCATTTGATCAAACACTTGGTATGCATGCTTTGTTATGTATGTAAATGAAGATATTCATTATAAGCTTGCACCAAATTTTTGAGAAAATGAGAAGGAGAAGATCAACATAACATTATCAATTGCAGAAACCACATCAATCATCAATATGCAAAATCTGTGACTTATCTTTCCTAGGGTTTTGAATTATGAAAGTAAGAACAAAAGCACTCAAATTGAAAGCAACAACACTAATATCCTATCCTAATTTTGAAGCAATTAAAACTGAGAAAGCATCAGAGATACTTACCTGGTGTTGGAATGAAGAATTAGGATGAAAATGATATGGCCTGGGCGAGTTAGAGCAGAGAAGAACCAATGAATGCTTAAAAGGCACAAAGAGGAGTGAAATTGTGCATTTTGGTATTTTAAGCCTTTTAAATTCGTGCTGCAGGAGTAGGCTCGCCTAGGCGACCAAAATAGCCTTGGTCCACTCGCCTGGGCGAGTTAAACATAGTTTTTTTTTTTTTGAAAAATTATTATTGCTTATAATTATTTATTACTTTAACTAATCTATGTTTATTTAGGCAAAAATATTTAAATAAAATGATAAAGCATAGAAAAGATGGTTTAGAAATTACTAGGTTGCCTCCTAGAAGCGCTTCTTTAACGTCGTCTTAGTTGGACGTATTTATAGCTCAAGCTTCTTGAAAATGAACCACCATGATGAGTCTTTCAACCTCACCACCTAAGTAGGGTTTGAGTCTGCCACCATTGACTGTCCATGTTCTATTTGTTGCCGGATCTTCAAGGACCACAGCCCTATGCGTCATTACTTCTTTAATGATGAAGGGTCCAGACCATTTGGACTTTAGCTTTCTTGGAAACAATCTTAATCGAGAATTAAATAACAAAACCTGTTGTCCAGGCTGAAAATTCTTTCTCAACAATTTCTTATCATGATAAAATTTAACTTTCTGCTTATAAAGTTTAGAATTCTCATACGCTGACAGTCTCAGTTCCTCCAATTCATGAAGTTGGATTTTTCTTTGTTCACCTGCAGAAGAAGGATCAAAATTTAAATACCTGAGTGCCCAAAATGCTTTGTGCTCCAATTCAACAGGTAGATGACATGATTTGCCGTAGACCAACTGGAAGGGTGTAAGGCCAGTGGGAGCTTTGTATGCTGTCCTATAGGCCCACAATGCGTCATCTAGCTTTTGAGACCAGTCCTTCCTTGATTGAGCAACTGTTTTCTCTAAGATTTTCTTAATTTCTCTATTGGAAACTTCAGCTTGCCCATTGGTCAGAGGGTGATAAGGTGAGGCTACCTTGTGTCTGACATTATAGTGTTGGAGAACCTTTTGTAATTGGGAATTGCAAAAATGGGATCCTCCATCACTTATCAGCACCCTAGGGGTTCCAAACCTTGAAAATATATTTTTCTTCAAAAAGTGAATAACTGTCTTTGAATCTGCATGTTGTGCAGCTACCGCTTCTACCCACTTGGTCACATAATCCACAGCTAATAAGATGTACTCATTCGAATATGAGGATGGAAATGGACCAATGAAATCAATCCCCCAGCAATCAAATGCCTCGACCTCCAGAATGTTTTGTAAAGGCATTTCATTTCGTCTGGAGATTCCACCTGTTCTCTGGCAATTATCACACCTTTGCATGTATTCATGGGCGTCTTTGAATAATGTCGGCCAATAGAATCCTAACTGTAGGACCTTTGCAGCAGTCCTCTCTCCATTGTAGTGGCCTCCATATGGTGAACTGTGACAGTGCCATAGGATGTTCCTTGCCTCTCCCTGAGTCACACACCTCCTTAAAAGATTATCAACTCCAATTTTGAAGAGGTAGGGATCATCCCATATAAAATATCTGGCATCTCTGAGAAACTTCTTCTTCTGTTGCCAAGTGTAATCTTCAGGGATTGCACCGACTGATTTAAAGTTGGCCATATCTGCAAACCATGGCCTTTCTAAGATATGGAAGAGCTTCTCATCGGGGAATTCTTCTTGAATTTCTGGGTCTTGAGTGGCTATTTCCTCACTGGTAAGTCTAAATAAATGATCAGCTACATGATTCTCACACCCTTTCTTATCCTTAATCTGTAAATCAAATTCCTGTAGAAGTAAAACCCAACGGATAAGTCGAGGTTTTGAATCAGATTTAACTAACAAGTATTTTATTGCAGCATGATCAGTATAAATCACCACTTTGGATCCTATCAAATATGACCTAAATTTTTCCAGAGCATACACTATGGCAAGCAATTCTTTTTCAGTTGTTGCATAATTAATTTGTGCTTCATTTAAAACCTTGCTTGCATAATGTATGGCATGGAAAACTTTATTCTTTCTTTGACCCAAGATTGCTCCTACAGCATAATCACTGGCATCACACATTAGTTCAAAATCAAGTGTCCAATCAGGTGCAGTGATTATGGGTGCAGAAACCAATTTTTGTTTCAAAGTATCAAATGCTTTAAAACATGAATCATCAAAATGGAATGGAACTTCTTTATTTAAAAGATTGCTCAGTGGCTTGGCAATTTTTGAAAAATCCTTTATGAATCGTCTGTAAAACCCTGCATGTCCCAGAAAGCTTCTAACGCCTTTGACATTGGTTGGTGGAGGTAGTTTTTCAATGACATCAACTTTAGCTTTATCCACTTCAATGCCCTGCATAGAAATTTTATGACCTAGAACAATGCCTTCAGTCACCATGAAGTGACACTTCTCCCAATTAAGCACAAGATTAGTTTCAATACATTGCTTCAAGACAATATCAAGATTAGACAGACATAAATCAAAAGAAGTACCAAATACTGAAAAATCATCCATGAAAATTTCAATACTTTTCTCAATAAGGTCAGAAAAAATAGCAAGCATGCACCTTTGGAAAGTGGCAGGTGCATTACAAAGACCAAAGGGAATTTTCCTATAAGCAAAGATACCAAAGGGACAAGTAAAGGTTGTTTTCTCTTGGTCTTCAGGATCAACATTAATTTGATTGTATCCTGAATAACCATCAAGAAAACAGTAATATTGCTGACCTGCTAGTCTTTCCAGCATCTGATCCATGAATAGTAGTGGAAAATGATCCTTCCTTGTGGCTTTGTTGAGCTTTCTGTAATCAATACACATCCTCCAACCCGTAACAGTACGTGTTGGAATAAGCTCATCTTTATCATTTTTAATCACTGTCATGCCACCTTTCTTGGGTACTACCTGCACAGGACTTACCCATTGACTGTCTGAGATAGGATATATCATTCCAGCTTCCAGTAGCTTGACTACCTCTTTTCTGACAACTTCTTTCATGGTTGGATTGAGTCTTCTTTGTGGCTGAGCTACAGGTTTATAGTCCTGTTCCATCAAAATTCTATGCATACAATAAGAAGGACTAATACCTATTAGATTTGAGAGTGTCCAACCAATGGCTTTGTAATTTTCTTTCAAGACTTTCACCAATTTTTCTTCCTCCTCTTCAGAGAGATTGGCATTTATAATAATTGGCTTTTCAGATTTATCTGCAAGAAAGACATATTTTAAATGTGAAGGTAATACCTTTAATTCCAGCTTTTGTTCGTCTTTTTGCTTTTCTTCCTTAATTTCTTCAAAGAGGGATTGGTGATAAGGAACTTCTTTACAAGCATTCAATTGATGGAGATATTCTGCTTCCTCTTTATCTCCATCTTTATCTTGGACTGGTTCAGTCAATGCCTTCTCCAAGCCTTCCTTCCTGTGAATAAATCTTTTAGAGTCAAAAATTTCCTCATCAAGAACGTCGACTCTAAAGCATGCTTTTTTATCTGTGGGATGCTTCATTGCTTCAAAAACATTGAACTGCACTTCATCATCTTGCACTCTCACAGTGAGTTTTCCTTCGTCCACATCAATCAAGACTTTGGCAGTCTTCATGAAAGGTCTTCCAAGAATTAGTGGAACTTCACTGTCTTCATCCATGTCCATCACTACAAAATCAACTGGAAAAAAGAATTTATCAACTTTTACTAAAACATCTTCAATAATGCCATGAGGATGCGTGATGGTTCTGTCAGCTAGCTGCAACGTCATTCTTGTTGGTCTGATTTCTACTTCTCCTATCCTTTTGACCATGGATAATGGAATGAGGTTGATGCTTGCGCCTAAGTCAAGAAGAGACTTCCCTACTGACAGATTTCCAATAGTCACAGGAATTGTGAAACTACCGGGATCTCTTGATTTTTCAGGAATTGTCTTTTGGATGATCGCACTGCAACCCGCATCCAGCTCTATGGTCTCATCATCTGTGTATCTTCTCTTCTTCGTAAGTAGATCTTTCATGAACTTGGCATATGTTGGCATCTGCTCCAATGCTTCTGAAAAAGGAATGTTAATTTGCAATTGTTTAAAAATATCAAGAAAACGCTTGTACTGCCTTTCCTTTGCCTTCTTGGACGGAGCATGTGGATATGGCATATTTTGGACTGGTGGCGGGGTTAAGACAGTTTTTCCTTTATCACTCTTTTTCTTTTCCTCATTCTTTTTCTTTTCATCTTCACTCATCACTTTTCTCTCAATTTTTTCATCATTTTTCTCTTCTTCTTTTTCAACTTTTTCATCCTCACTTTTTTCTACATTTCCTTCATTTGTCTTTTCTTCTTCCTCCTGTCTACCAACCACAGTCCCCCTTCTTGTTATAATGGCTTTACATTGCTCTTTAGGGTTGACTTGGGTATTGGCTGAGAAAGATCCACCTCCGTGCTCAGACAATTGCTTTGCAAGTTGTCCAACCTGCACTTCCAGATTTTTGATGGAAGCATCAGTATTCTTTTGATTAGTTATGGACATTTGCATAAATTGATTTAGAGTATCTTCCATTTTTGATAATCTATCCTGCTGAGTTTGGTTCTGTGGATTTCTATTAGAGGGACCTGAAAAAGCATTGTTAGAGGGACCTGTAAAAGAAGGATTAGAAGGAACATTATATATATTATTATTTGGTCTCCACCCATAGGGTTGATTTGAACCTGGACCTCCTCTATATCCTTGATAATTTCCTTGATAATTTTGCTAAGGTCGGGTCTGATTTTGTAGATAATGAGCCTCCTCCTCTTGTTGGCAATCACCGGGTGCTGGGCAATGGCCATTTTGATGTTCCCCACCACAGAAATCACACCTCAAAATTTGTTGAACTTGATGAGCTGTGTGTGTTTTCTGTGATCCTCCATGTTGCATTTGTTGAGGAAGTTGGCCTATTTGCTTGGTTAAGGCCTCCAATTGTTGAGTCAATAATTTGTTCTGAGCTAGAATGGCATTTTGAGTATCCAATTCTAGTACACCTTTTCTCTGAGTTGGAGATCTATCATGATGAGATTGAAAATCACTGGCTGCTATGGAGTCAATGATTACTGTTGCTTCCTCAGGGCTTTTTGACATCATAGTTCCTCCAGCTGAGGCATCAAGGATCATCTTGGTTTGTGGCCTCAAACCACTGTAAAAGATATGCAATTGGGCAGCATCATCAAAGTTGTGATTTGGGCATCTCCGTAATAAGGATTTGAATCTCTCCCAAGTCTCACAGAGAGGTTCATCTGCTCCTTGGGAGAAGGTAGCAATGACTGATTTAGCGCTGATGAATCTGGATGGAGGAAAGAATCTGGCTATAAATTTTTCCTCCACTTCTTCCCACGAGCTCAAGCTTTTGTTTGGTTGGGACTGGAGCCATGTCTTTGCTTTACCTGTCAAAGAAAATGGAAAAGCTCTAAGATAAACAGCTTCTGCATCTTCTTCGGAAGCTCCCATTGTACTGCATAACTCTATGAATGTGGATAAATGAGTGTACGGATCCTCATGGTCCATCCCTGCAAAGGGATGTGAACCAATTAGACTGAGTAATGTTGGCTTCAACTCCACAACCTTGTTGGTAAAAGGAGGGACAACTATGCTGCTGTAGTGCTTTGGTCCTTGTTGGTAAGCATAGTCACCAAGAGTCCTCCTTGGTGGTGGTCTATTTTCATTTTCCTCACGTTCAGCCATATTATCACGAACACATGGCTTTTCAGATGAGGGAGGATCAATAGACGAAGTTCCCTCCAATGTCTTACTGGCTTCTAGTTTCTTTTTCTTCCTATTTTTCCTTTCTGTTTTGGTGATTTCTGGATCAAACAAAGGTTTATCTGCAGAAAACTTACCTCGCATAAAGGAAAAAGAGCAAACTACAATATCCCGTAAGCATCGAAGTTAAAATAAAAGAGAATTTATATACAAAATTAAAACTAAAGTAAATAATGAAAATAAGAAAAAGTCCTACTAAACTGATAAGTTAAATCTAAACGAACTGAGTAAATAACTCAAATCCCCGGCAACGGCGCCAGAAACTTATTAGACTTCTGCCAAGCGTACCAATTGTCGTTGTAAGTTACAAAATTTATAAAAGTTCGTCTCCACAGGGAATTGATTTTTACTCAGTTAATTCAAATAAAGCTTAACAGTTTAATAGTTATGTACAATGAGTGTGAACGGAGTTTCATGTAATAGTGATTTAACAGAAATTATGAAAATTAAGAAGAAACAGAAATAATAAATTTAGTACGAATGATTACGGATGATTACGAGAAATT
>QARZ01039326.1:0-12817 GCA_013407115.1 Glycine latifolia
CCAGCTCTTGATGCCAATTGTAAAAGATAGGAACACTTCACACTTAATGCATATGAATGAATGAATCAGGTTTAAAGATGAACACAAAACTCAGAACAACTCATTCCTTAAGCTTTGAAAATAACTTTCTTGCTTCAAGAATCAATCAATAACCCATAGATGTTTTAATGTAAGCAAGAACTCCCAGAACCCAGAAAACCCCAAGAAAGTATTTAGAATGCTTTATGTTAGCTTAGAATTCGAAATTGACAAGTTACAAATCAAGCACAGTAAGGGTTCTATTTATAACAAATTTTTACAACTGTCAGTAATCGATTAAACGCGCCCAATAATCGATTATTTATTATATGTAATCGATTATTTGGTAATCGATTATTGTATAAGAAATAGTCAAGCAAAGGCTTATAATGTAATTGATTACTAACATTGGTAATTGATTAAGGCAGTGGACTGAAGTTTTCTATTTGGCCTTTGTAATAGATTAGAGTTTATTGGTAATCGATTAAAATGTTTATCAAGGCAGTTTTATATGTAGACTAAGGTAAACTAATCGATTAATCCGATACGTAATCGATTACATTGTTCTTGAAGAGTTTTCCAGAAAGAGCTAAGAACAAAGTAATCAATTATATGCTTAGGTAATCGATTAAAATAGTAGAAACTTGTATTTTTCAAAAACCTTTGTTTCAAATCAAACTCTTAATCAAATTATCAAAGCCTTTTGAATTCTATAACTCTAATTGAAAATCTAAATGAATGATATGAATGCAATGCACTTGGATCACCAGAAATGCTTCTTCCTTTTACAATTAATCACACATTAATCTTCAACTCTTCAAGGCATGTTGAAAGTTCAAAACCAAGCTTGATCTCTTGTCCATTCTTCAAGTGACTTCTTTGAAACCAACAATTTATGGTTCATGTTTAAGTTTTCTTTTCATTGGCTTGAATTATGTTATGTGTTTTTAATTTTCAGGTAGTTTATTTAGTTAATTATTAATCTTTATTTTTGGTTCTTCTGTTTAAATATTATTAGTATTATATTTAGTTTTAGTTCTTCTATTATAGGTTTTTGTTATAGATTTGGTTTAACTTAGAATCTCAATTGGTAAAAAGCTTGAAATTGACTGTTAAGCATTCGACCCTTCCGCACGAATCGCGTGGCATCTGGCGCAACTAGCACCACCAATTCGAATCAGAAGACCATAATTTCAATCCCCATGCTAATCGCGTGGCTTAGGCGCTATTAGCGCCACTTATTCGAATTCAGGGGTCATAATTTCAATATTGGCGCTAACCGTGTGGAGTCCCAGACTACTCGCGCCATTGATTCGAATCCAGGTACCAATAATTTGATTCCACGCGATTCGCATGGCTTGAGGCACGGTAGCGCGAGTAATTCGAACTTAAATGAACAACCTGAACCTTCTCACGCGATTCGCGTGGAACTTGGTGCTAGTCGAGCCACAAGTTTTAAAGAATTGGGACTTATTTCCATTTGACGCGGATCGCGCCAGACTCGGCGCGAGTAGCTTGAAGGCGTCGTTTTAGTTTTTAAAAAAGGAAATTCGAACCAGAAATCGCGCCCCATTATTTTATCCCAAAATTTCTCCTAATTTCTCTAACCTCATTCACTCTCAATCAATTTTCGTGATCACATAACGCGTAAAGGATTCAACCCACCCAGTATAAAACCTTAAACCCTAAGTGCATTAGTGATTCCGCTTCCCTTCAGCTTAGTTGCTCAAGCTTGGGTTTCTTTGAAGCATTCATTCATATTCCTTCTTTAAGGCTCAATGGCTGGCGAAAAGGTACGTTCTTCTTTGTTCAAACTTCATAGAATACATAAGGAGCAGTAGTGAATGATGAGGCTGAGGTTTAAATCTTGAAAGAATGAAATGAATTGCAGCCCACGCGACTAGCGCGGGCACTGGCGCGGTTCGTGTCAGCTGGCAATTTTGATTGTTCAAAAGGAATTAAGAATGGCGCTGAGATTAGTTTGGGGCATGAATATGTTATGAATGAATCTTGTTTTGGTTTTGTTATAGGTTGCTAGGGTTATATAGCTACATTCATCTCTAGTTCTTTAATATTAACTTGGAAATCCTGTTGAATTTGGAATTCATGAAGACTTAAATATGGATTTGGATTGTCATTTTTTTTTTTTTAGAATTATAGGCTATTAAATCTGTTAAATTAATTCCTTTCTACATGCTATTTGGAACTATGATGTTTTGAGTAATCAAGCTTCACTATTAATGATATAGAATTCACGAGTTTTGAATCATTGAGCATAGAATATGGTAGACGGGATTATTGAACTATGAAGTAGTGAAACCTAATGTTGAGTTGTGTCTTGTTGCCGTTGATCTTTACCTGTTTAAGGTCTTACTCTGAAATTTTGATTGAACTAGACTGTATGTGCTGGTTTTTGTTAGTATATGAATGTCCTAGAGACAATTTTTTCATTAGATTAGGACGTACATGTACTTTTCATATTGTCATGAATAAATTATAAGCGCTGTTTATCTTGTTTCATATTCTGTCTCGATATCATTATTAATATATGAGTAACTAGATAAAACCCTTGGAATAGAAAATAGGTATCTCTTGAGTATCAGTGATGGGATCACGATCATGAGGATTCAAGGATACCAGATGTCTACTACTAAATTTTAAGTTCCTAGTCTAGAGACACTGAGAATGGGGATCAATGATTTCGGGTAAGACTAGCACGGCTTAACTACTTGTATGCAGATACAAGGTAAAGACCTCATGAGCTACAGACATGGAGATGTCTTAGCTAAAGTCGTGGGTGGACCTATAAGGGTATAGCTCGCACTAAACGGACCCACAAAGAGACTCTATGAGGAAATCTCATAGATAGTATCATTAGAGTAGTCTCTTATTATTTGGGTGTGTCTTTCCTTAGACCAGAAGTTTTCACCTAGACTGTGTTCTAGAAGACATGCTTTGATTGTATACCTCGTCTACCTGAAACATGGAAACACATAGGTACACTTTTGGGCATGTCCTGAAAGAACACGAGTCTAGGGTAACTAGCTGAAGGAATTCGTCAAATCTCTGTGAGAGATTAGGTTATCTGTAAATCGGAGAAATCGGGATAACATTTACGGGACTCGAGAATCTATGCATAGTAAAAGAAATCATGTGATGATTTGCCTTTAGAGTCAGTAAAATTGGAGACTCCCTATTTTGTATTAAAGCTTACCCTAGACCGCAAGGGCTGATACATTTCCTTACCCTAGGTTTTATGGGAAGGTAACTGAGACGAAAGGAAATACATACGGAAACCAAATAGATTTAATAGGATGATCTTGTCATTTACCTAACTAGTTCTGGGGCAACAAAGCATTGCTAGTGCTCTGTGTTGTCATTAAATGCGTAGTGGCCTTGTTGGGCCCAAACTCATTTATGTCAGTAGCTATGTTGGGCCTAATGGGTCACACACTAACACTTTATTGTCATGACATTATAGCATTAAAGGTTTGGGGCCTAATAATGGTTGTTGGCCTAAGAAAGAGGGGCGCATGAATGGAGTTAATGGGCTTGGATAGTCCAAGACATTATTAATTAATTTAAATAGTTAAATTAATTATCTAATATTTAAATTTGATAATTTAAATTTGGAATTTAAATATTTGAATTTAAATATGAATTAACTATAGTAGTTAGTTTCATATCAAAAGGAGAAGATAAGAGCTAGATTTGAATTTGAATTCAACTAGAATCTTATCATGATCATGTCCTAGATTTTAGGAAGAATTTTGAGGGCTGATTATGGGCTTTACACGGTTGATATATGATTATCTTTTGGCAAAATTAAATCCCAAGTAATTGACTTGGTCTTAGGAAGATAAGATAGGAGGTTGTTGGAAATTTTGAAATGCAACAACTCTATCTTATCTTCACGTGTGGGATGCTTCATGATCAGATTTTTTGGTTAAAAATATCACTCAAACTCTTCTATAAAGTGTGCTATTGTGATCATAGTTCTCTAATAATTTGAAAGGAAAAACCCTAATCTTTTTCCGCTATTTTCACGTGCCCCTTTGTGTGAGTGTTGGCTGAAAATTCAGCCACCAATATCATCTATTGGTGAGCTTCTTAGATAAGTAAAAACACTTTAAAACATAACATTCTTCCTCTCCATTGGTGTGCCTAGCCTGCCTCCTTTGGTGTTTGTTGGTAGCCTTCAAGAAGTGTTCTTGAGTCTTGACAAGAAGTGGTGTGGATCAACATTAGAGGGCTTGTATCTTCAAGCCTATCCTTGATCATCAAATTTTGAATACAAACAAGGTAACATCTATGTCCTAAAGAATGATTCTTGTGTGGTATGTGTGTTTTCGCTTTAAAAATTTTGTTTTTTCTCACATGCCTTCGGGCTTCAAGGCCCTTTTCTTTCAGTTTTGATTTTGTGGATGAGTGCATTAAGGTATGCTTGATGCTAGAGTTAGATGTGATTGTTGACTGTCAATGATCTGAGAAAAATGTGAGCATGAGCCTTTAGCATTTGAACATGGGATAGGTTGATGAGTCCTTAGAATCTGAACTTTGCTTTTGACAGTAATGTATGGTTATTGTGACTAGCACACACAGCATTGGCTTGGGTCATATGATCATGATAGTGAGAGTGTGGTCCTTGGGTTCGTATTGGCTATTATTGGGTTGAGAGGATAAGGAGAGAGTGAGATAGTAAAGAACAATGGTCTGAACTTAAATATGGGAATTTGAATTGACCTAGACCTTAGGTGCTTGTTTGAATATTTACTTAGGTTACATTTTCAAAGTTAAACTTGGGATAATTGAAGTGCTTGGTATTATTGTTTTGAGATTGGTATGAGTATATATATATATATATATATATATATATATTTGATCCTTACAATTAAATTTGTGATTATGAATGAACCATATTGTTTTTGTTGCTAATTTGATACTAATTGGTTGAGGTGAAGTGCACAGTTGAAGTTGATTGATAGAATTTAGTAACCCTTCCATTAGTGAGTGAGAGTTGTGAACATGAATTGTGATCAACGATAGCTTAGGGGTTGAGACAAATAACTTAGAGATATTAACTAAACTTAATCTGGGAATTCTGATTGAGCTAATACTTTCCTTATAATTGTGTGTATGCTGAGTTAGGATTACCATATTGTGATGATGATAGGCTCACTTATCTTGGATTTGTTTCAATTGAGACATGAGTTCCCTTGCTTAATACTATTGATGATATACATGATGCTATTAACTACATAGGATCATGTTTACATTCTGTTGAAGATTACAAGTGAGAATGTTGATTGATTTGATGATCTATGGGTGTGTGCTCTGATATTAACTATGCATCACCATATTAGAATTGCATGTGGATTCTGACTTTATTGATATGAGTAAATTGTGTATGCAAGTATGATAAACACATTGAGCATGATGAGAATTACAGATCTGCACTAGTTTAAATTGCTGATGCTTTTGATGATAGGTTCTAAGATTAAACCTAGGAATCATTGGTTAGGTACATTCGTGAAAAATGCTGATGGTATGGTGGTTTTCTTTATTTAATTGATCTGATTGTGTCCTTATGTGATATGAATGGAATTAAATTTGGGAATGGTTATATCTAATGTAATATTCATATTGTGATTAGAATTACAGTTGATTCATATATTGTATTGGATATTTTATGAGTTTCAGGGTAAACAGGTTGCGAAAAGCAAGAAAAAGAGCACAGCTGCATCTGGCAGCAAGAGGGCCCGAACTTCTAGTTACGACGAAGCCCATTTCCACTCCTTTGAGTGTCAGGAGCGATTCGACCATTGGTATCTGCCTAAGAAGATTATCCCAGAGAAGGAGATCTTATGGGAGTCTCTACCTGATTACTCCCCAATTCTTGAGGTGATTACCAGGAGGCAGTGGCAGCAATTCGTGAGCTTCCCTGAGCCAAGCTCCAGCTCTATTCTGAAGGAGTTCTTGGCTAACGTTGATCGCGAGATGGTTGCTGAGACAAGGATCAGCTGGGTGCAGGGAGTCCAGGTTCTCTTTGACGACAAGACTATCGAGAGATTCCTCGACACAAGCTACTCTCCCTTCTCCCGTTATGAGTTCTCCCATCTTTTTCTGAGGATGCAGCCTGGCGTCTACAGCAAGATGTACAGGGATGACATGCCTTAACTTGCTAACCGGATCAGACATAGGATCACAGGATTATACACAGTCTGGAAGACGAAGGCCGGTTTAGATTATGTACTCGAGAAGCTGAGGAAACACGATTTGGTGGGCGATGCAGCATTTTGACATCAATTCATGAACCACACAGTTATACCTTCCACAAACATGACTGATGTGAATCTGGAGCGAGCCGCCCTCCTATACATCCTACGAGGTAAAGGTAACCTTTTTATTTCCCACATTTTGTCTAGCAGGATCCTCCAAATGATCCAGGACGGCAGCAGCAAGTCCTGGTTGGCTCATTCTTCCCTCATCTCGCACCTGTGCCACCGAGCCTGTGTCGAGATCGCAGACGAATAGCTGAGGGACGTTCAGATCACCTCCATTATGACCCACACGACTTATCTTGATGCGATGGAGAGTGCGACCGAGGAGCAGCTTATTCGAGCTTCGAAGTTATCTACAGAGGAGCTCGCTCTTCGAAGTCCCCATGAGGCACATCCTCAGCCACAGGCACCTGCCCCACCTCCAACACAGCACACCACATCTTCTTCTTCTACACAGAGGCCATCCAGACATGAGCTGGTCTATGAAGACTCCCCCAGCTACCTTTTCATTCAGACAGAGCTGGCGTATCAGACCAGGTTACTAGAGGACCTTGCTAGAGAGCGGGGTATTGATTACACTACATACCGACCTCAGGACCTGCGTGCACCACCTTCCCTTCAGCCCCTGATTGGCTACAGATCACCGACACCGCTAGTTCCTCCTCCTCTAGAACCTTTCAGCCCTACAGAGCCAACAGCAAACCACCCTGGTCCATCTCAGGCTGCTGAGGATGAGATGATGGCGGGAGAGGACTGATAGACAGGACTATTCAGTTTTTCTTGTTTTGATTTTCTTTTTTCTTATTTTCATTTTCAGTACCTTTACATTACTACAGTAAACATTGAATACTTGATGAATATATGGTAGTTGTCTTATGATTAAATTGATTGTGAGTATGTTCTATTTAGATTAATGTTTCGTTCTGGTTACAATTTCTCAAATAATGCACACGTGACTGAGTATTTTAGTGGCGTAATCCTTTTTAGTTGTTGTTGGGGACAACAATTTTCTAAATCTGGGAATGGGCGCACACGCATTATTTGAAGAATCACATTCAAGAGACAAAAAATGTCTAACAGAAAATTTTGTTGAATAAGGTGTTAGAAGTATATCTTATACATCTCAGAATTAGAATGGTTGAAATCAGTGATGAATTAAATATTTATGTTAGGAAGCATGAGTGAGATGAAACATGGCATGGATTGCATGAATCATGATTGGAATTGTGATTGTTGGTATGTTGATGTTCATGCTGAAGTTGAAATGATGCTTGATATAAAGTTAACAGAGTCTAACTTGAGTCTATAACCTATGAGGATTGAGCCATACGGTATTATTTTTTTAGAGAGACCTCACTTTGATAGTACTCTAGAACTTGATTTGTTTCTCTGGATGCATGTATATTTTGATATGATTAAGGCAGTTTATTCTTTTAAGCTTGGGCCAAATTGACTTACCTTCAGTTTTCCATTGTCACCCCTTTGAGCCTAAACCTTTTCATTCGTATACTTGACATTTGGAACATATACCTTGACTACCCTACTTGAGATTGGAGGAAGAAAGAATTAGAACCAAGACCACTAGATATTGGAAAATAGGAAAAGACAAAGTTACCCAAGAAGGCAATTCTGGTTTGATGTTGAAATGCCAACAAAACAGATCTGGCAAAAACCAAATCTAGTGAAGAATCCAGTTGGGAAATAACAAGTATGAAATACCAGTTGGTGGATCTAAATATATTTTCTCATTATTCTAGTCTCTCTGTTATAGCGTTTTGAAAAAGGAAAAATAAGAGAAAAAAGAAGATTGAAGAAACAGAGACAAAAGAAAGATCAGATGTATGAAGATAGACATGAGAATAAGAGTGATAGACTGGCTAAGTGGACTTGACTAATTCTAATAGAATCCAATCTCAATTTTAGCCACTATCCAAAATTTTCCTACCCTTAAACCAGGCCAAGTTACAACCTTATAAAGACCTTTCGATCAGTTGTGCATGCATTTATGTTTCTTATCTTCAGGAACTTGAGAATATGATCAAGGTTATGGTAGTGCTATAACTGTGTGGATTGAGTGATTATAATAACCCTTATACACTTGAGTGTTGAGTGCATTACATATATCTAGGTGAGGAGTACTCAAGTGAAACTCTTATAGTTAATGGAATTGAAAAGTGTTGTTGAGACTTTGATGTGAAACTTGATTATACTCAGCATTGTGATTCTAAGATTGTTAAATGTTATGTTATGCTTGATTGTTGATCATTGCTTTCCATCTTGAAATTCTGTTTATTGTTGAGAACAACAATGTCTAAATCTGGGAATTATTTGATATGCTGCTAGCATATGATAGTTTTTAGGTTTAATTGAGCAAGTATTCATTCAATAATTAATAACATAAGATATAATTAGTTAAGTTATTCATTTGTTTGGTTATTATCTCATTTAATATTAATTTTTGTTAATTAGGAACCAACAAGAGAGGAAAAGAAGCCAAAAGAAGCAACTTATGCTTTCAAACAGCCCACACGAGTAGCGTCAGGAACCACGCGAGTAGCGCCAGGTTATCAAGATCAAACATTCAGTTCAAAGAGCCCGTGCCATCCGCACCAGTTACCACGCTACTCGCGCCAGATGCTAAAACCAACTCTTCAGCTCTAACAAGCCACGCTATCAGTGTGGGTACCCATGCTAGTAGTGCCAGACTTCCAGGGTAGCCTAATCAGTTAGAATATCCCACGTGATCAGCGTGGGAAGCCGCACGAGTCACGCCACAGTTACGCTGTTACCTGATTTAAAAGATTTGGCACTGAATTAAATGGAAATAGAAGGGCTTGTTACCTTAATTAAATCTATGGACGTATGGGAGATAAAAAGACACTTCATTGGCATAGAAAGAGGACTTTTACACAGAGATACATACATAGAAATGTAGGGAGAGAAAGTGGAGAGAAGATCAAGGCCAGAGATTGAAGGAAGATTGAAGGTTTTGTAATGCTTCTACTGTCTTTGTATTTCTTGAGGTTAGACATGATTATGTCTGGCTAAACTTTCTTATTGTGGTTAGGGCCAGAACCAATGTGAACTCCTCTATAACTTGATTGGTATTAATATGAAATTCTGATAATTGTTTTATGCTACTTTGTTCTTTAATGGATTATTCTTCATTAGTCTTGGCTATTCTAGTAAAGTTCTGAGGGTTAGGGTTCACAATAGGAATATTGGGGCTTTAATTTCCGACTGGGTAAAGTAACAATTGGTACATTACCTAGGGATAGGGATGTATGGTTGCAGAATTTATATAATGTATTATCTTAATGCTTAGCTTAATAGGGGATTGTTAAGGAATTAGAATTTCTAATTGGGTTAAAGGGTTAAATTACTAAGGGATTAGGATTTAACCAATTATATGGAAATACATTCTCTGAACAATTAGAAGTAATTGAACTTAATAACCAATTCAAGTAAAGAAGGTAGGGAACAAAGGGGATTGTGCTCTGGCCGCAATTATTTCTTATCACTGCGTAATAATCAATTTAAATTCGTTTTGACTTTTAGCTAATTTTCTGTTATTTACTTAAATTGCGTAATTCCTAAAATACAACCATATTCTCTTCAAACTTATTATTTGTCTTCCAATTTCTAAGATAATAAGCTATGATAAGATTGCATTCAATCCCTGTGGAGATGATACTTTACTTACTCACTTTATTACTTGGAACAAACGGTACACTTGCCGATCGCGCAACAATTACAGAGGAAACTCTGCCCAAAATTGTATAAGATGTTTTCCTATTTAATTATTTATTAAATTTTAAATGGGCATAAAAGGGTGTTTTATATATTGTAGTCCTCCTCTTTAATTTGGAATTTTCCTAAAATACCAGTCTCGTGGTAATATGGATTGTGAATGAATGAGATGATATTGATGATGATGATGATGATGTTGAAATGGGATAATGTAATTGGATTGATGATGTTGAAATGAGATAATGTTGATGTGATTGATGATGTTAAATATTGATGTTTATGATGATGATATTGAAATAAAATGATGTTGATGTTCTTGATAATATTGAGATAATGTTGATGTGATTGATGATGTTAAATATCGATGTTTATGATGATGATATTGAAATAAAATGATGTTGATGTTGTTGATGATATTGAGATGATGTGATGTGATTATTGATAATGACATTGATGAAAGATAATGTTGATGTGAACAATGTCATTGTGTGATGTGGATACACATGAATACCCTGGGGGATGCATGACTGGATAACCTTGCGAGGGAGGGTTTACGAATTTTAAGCATCCCAAGAGTGAAAGGGATTGTTTAAAATTTTGGTCCCTAGCTATCCATAGTCAGAGCATTGATGGTGCCCATGGTTGTATGTTGTGTATGTCCATGTGGGGTACATTGACCGATTGGATAACCTTGCGAGGGTGGGTTTACAAATTTTAAGCATCCTAATAGAGAAAGAGATTGTTTAAAATTCTGGTCCCTATCTATCCTTGGAAAGTTTATCGGTGATGTTATGTATGTACATGGGGGGTGCATGACTGGATAACCTTGCGAGGGAGGGTTTACGAATTTTAAGCATCCTAAGAGAGAACGGGAGTGTTTAAAATTCCAGTCCCTAGCTATCCATGGTCAGTGCATTGATGGTGCACATGTTTCATTCTTCATATTTGCATGGACAAAAATAGAATGGTGGCAGTAAGTATCGGGGGTACTAGAGGGTATCACTCTGTTTGGAACTCCCTTGAGACTCAACGCTGATAACCATGGGGGGGGAGCGACCTGTGCATGACAGGGTGACCTTGATGAGCTACTGCATCATTTTCCTGAGAGAGGCTATTTCCATGAGGATGGTACCATATTGCATTCTGAGAGTTGAGTCAGGTGCATGCATCATTCTGAGCATTTTTATCAACTCTTCCTTAGTTAGTCCCTTGATTCTTTTGTTAGACATGTAAATGTTGAGGTGTAAGTACATGTAAAATTAAATAAAGTTTTAAATATGTGAATGATGTCTACTTGTTTAGTATATGTATATATATATATATGCATTTAATCATTGTAATTGTATCGTGTATATGATAATTATATTATTACGAAAAAAATTTACTACCATTTTATAATCAAATAAATGGAGTTTTCATTAAAAATTGAAATTGCACGAGCTATAGTTAGTGATATCATAGCGACGAGACAGGTCGTTACAGATGCACCTTGTTGGTATAGGTAGTACCTATTATTTCCTTTAAGTTATCCTCAACTGTACAGTCCCATACTTGCACAGCCTCTGGATCCCTCTCGTTCGGGTGTGTATTCGATTCATTCATGTACCCCTCCCGCTGGAAGCCTGCCAAGAGCCACTCCTTGTCTGTGCCTCATTGCACCGGCGATCACTCCCCGTCCTCGTCAGCGACCGGGATGTTACAGATATGCTCCCAAGTACCCACATATTTATCCTCAGAAAAACCACAGGTATGTACTGCCATCATTTTATTTCTATGCAATTGTGAAGTATGAAACATGGGCCCATAAATGCACTAACTGTGGATAGTAAAAATTCATAGCAATCCCTTTCCCTCTCCAGGGATGCTTAAAATTATTAAACTCATCATCTTCCCTTCGAGGAATATCCAACAAGTCACTGCACCCCCATGTACATAAAACATACATCCATCATGATGACATCAACATCATCTCTCATGTATGTCATCATCAACATCAATATCATCTCATTTCAACATCATCAATTTTTAGAGTCAGAGGGAGCTCAAGAGGATCAAGAAGCCGAGTCTCTTGGGCAGTAGAGTGTTTAGGCTTTTTTCATGCCAATTCAATTGATTGGTATTTGTAATTTGTGTATGTCTAAGATGAGACTTCGTATGATCCATTGCATAAAGCTCATTCATTTGTGAAGAAGCAATTTTGAAACATAAAGTTTTCATGATTGCATAAAAAGTCAAGTGTTCCATATTTAAAGTTTTGGAAAAACAAATTCTCACTGGTTTAATCGATTACCAGCAAGTGGTAATCTATTACTTGAGTTTTAAGTAACACTTTAATTGATTACAAGAGTATAGTAATCGATTACACTACACAAAATCACATATTGGACTTCCTGCGATAATTGATTACGATATGGTGGTAATCAATTACTTGGTGCATTTTGAAACAAAGACTTCCTGTGCTAATCTATTACATTGCGAAATAATTGATTACATTGCTCATAAGTCTTTTCCAAAAAGTTCTAGAACACTTTAATCCATTAAATGAGTAATTAATCGATAGCATAAGTGAATTTAATCGATTACATTATTGAATTAATCGATTACTGACAGTTACAACAATTTTCTATAAATAGTTGTTGGGTGTTTTAACAAAAAACACAATGAAATAAAAAAGTATTTTTCATAAGCTTTCTGAAGAGAGAAAAGATTCAAAGTGCTAATCTGTATTAGTCCCACAAATCCTCAAGCTTCAAGATTACTAAAGAGGA
>QARZ01039327.1:0-14512 GCA_013407115.1 Glycine latifolia
TCCCAAGTAATTGACTTGGTCTTAGGAAGATAAGATAGGAGGTTGTTGGAAATTCTGAAATGCAACAACTCTATCTTATCTTCATGTGTGGGATGCTTCATGATCAGATTTTTTGGTTAAAAATCTGACTCAAACTCTTCTATAAAGTGTGCTACTGTGATCATAGTTGAATAATAGTTTTTGAGAGGAAAAACCCTAATCTACTTTCCTCTATTTTCATGTGCCCCTTTGTGTGAGTGTTGGCTGAAAATTCAGCCACCAATATCATCTATTTGTGAGCCTCTTAGATAAGTAAAAACACTTTAAAACATAACCTTCTTCCTCTCCATTGGTGTGCCTAGCCTGTCTCCTTTGGTGTTTGTTGGTAGCCTTCAAGAAGTGTTCTTGAGTCTTGAAAAGAAGTGGTGTGGATCAACATTAGAGGGCTTGTATCTTCAAGCCTATCCTTGATCATCAAATTTCGAATATAAACAAGGTAACATCTATGTCCTAAAGAATGATTATTGTGTGGTATGTGTGTTTCCGCTTGGAAAAATTTTGTTTTTTCTTCTCACATGCCTTCGGGCTTCAAGGTCCTTTCTTTCAGCCTCAGCTAGCCGACCAGATCAGGCATGGGATTGCAGGGTCATAAACCGCCTGGAAGACAATGGCCGGCTTAGATTACGTGCCCGAGAAGCTGAGGAAGCATGATTTGGTGGGCGATGCAGCATTTTGGCATCAGTTCGTGAACCACACAGTCATTCCATCTACTAACATAACTGATATGAACTTGGAGCAAGCTGCCCTCCTATATATTTTACTAGGTGAAGGTAACCTCTTTATCTCTTATCTTTTGTCCAACAGGATCCTGCATATGATCCAGGACGCCAGCAGCAAATCCTGGATGGCTCATTCTTCGCTTATCCTACATTTGTGCCGTCGAGCTAGTATGGAGATTCTAGATGACGAGCCGATGGACGTCCAAATCGCCTCCGTCATGACCCACACGACGTATACTGATGCGATGAAGAGCGCCACAGAGGAGCAGCTTCTCAGAGCTTCAAAGCTATCTCCAGAGGAGCTTGCTGCTCGCAGTCCTCGTGGAGTACCAGATCATGAGCATCCTTCACCACAGGCTCCTGTCCCACCTCCACACCAGCATACTGCTCCCCCATCTTCTTCTTCTGTACAGAGGCCACCCCGACATGAGCTAGTCTATGAAGACTCTCCCAGCTACTTGCTCAATCAGACAGAGCAAGCATATCAGACCAGGCTTCAGGAGTATCAGATCAGGCTCCTAGAGGATCCAGTGAGGGAGCGGGGTATCGATTTCACTGCATATCGGCCTTCAGACCTGCGCATACCATTACCTTCTCAGCCACCAGTTCTTACTCCTCCAGGACCCTCCAGCCCTGCAGAGCCAGCAGCAGACCGCCCTGGTCCATCTCAGGCTGCTGAGGACAAGATGATAGAGGGAGAGGAGTGATATACTGATTATTTTTTATTTTCTTATTTTTGATTTTCTTTTTCTTGTTTTAATTTTCCGTACATTTACATTACTACAGTACACATTTAAATACTTGATGAATTCGTGATAATTGTTACATGAATAATTTGATTATGATTGCATTCTGATTGGATTAATGTTTCATTTGGTTGTAATTTCTCAAATAATGCACGTGTGACAAAAAGTTCTAGTAGCACATAATCCTTGTTAGTTGTTGCTGGGGAAATTTTCTAAATCTGGGAATGGGTGCACACGCATTATTTGAAGAATCGCATTCAAGAGACAAAGAATGTCTAACAGAAAATTTTGTTTTAGTTGTTAAGTTTTAGTCGTTATGTTTGAATAAAGTGTTAGAAGTATATCTTATGCATCTCAGAATTAGAATTGTCGAAATCAGTGATGAATGAGAAATCTCTGTTAGGAAGCTTGAGTGAGATGAAATATGGCATGGATTTCATGAATCATGAATGAATTGTGATTGTTGGTATATTGATGTTCATCTTGAAGTTGAAATGATGCTTGATATGAAGTTAACAGGGGCTAACTTAAGTCCATAACCTGTGAGGATTGAGCCATACAGTACTAAATTTTTTTCAGAGAGGCCTCACTTTGGTAAGTACTCCAGAACTTGATTTGTTTCTCTGGATGCATGTATATTCTGATATGATTAAGGCAGTTTATTTTTTTAAGCTAGAGCCAAATTGACTCACCTTCAATTTTCCATTGTGTCCCCTTTTGAGCCTAAACCTTTTTATTCATATACCTGACATTTGAAACATATACCTTGACTACCCTACTTGAGATTGGAGGAAGAAAGAATTAGAACCAAGACCATTGAATATTGGGGAATAGGAAAAGAAAGAAAAAGATAAGAGGAAAGACAAAGTTACCCAAGAAGATAACTCTGGTTTGATAGTGAAATGCCAACAGAACATATCTGGCAAAAACCAGACCTAGTGAAGAATCTAGTCGGGAAATAACAAGTCTGAAATACCAACTGTCCAGTTGGGAAATAACAAGTCTGAAATACCAGCTGGTGGATCTAAATATAATTTCTTACTATCCTACTCTCTCTGTTACAGTGTTTTGCAGAGGAAAAATCAGAGAATAAAGAGTGATAGACTGGCTAAGTGGACTTGACTAATTCTAACAAAATCCAATCTCAATTTTAGCCACTATCCAAAACTTTCTTACCCTTAAACCATGCCAAGTTACAACCTTATAAAGACCTTTTGATTAGTTGTGCATGCATTTATGTTTCTTATTTTCAAGAACTTGAGGATATGATCAAGCTTATGGTAGTGCTATCACTGTGTTGGATTGAGTGAGTATAATAACCCTTATACACTAGAGTGCTGAGTGAAATATACACACGTCTTGGTAAGGAAGACTCAAGTGAAACTCTTGCAGTTGATGGAATTGAAGGTGTTATTGAAACCTTGATTGGAAATTAATTATACTCAGCATTGTGATTCTAAGAGTGTTAAATGTGAATTTATGCTTGATTGTTGATCCTTGCTTTCCATTTAAAATTCTGTTTATTGCTGAGGACAGCACTATATAAATCTGAGAATTATTTGATATGCTTCCAGCATATATTAGTTTTTAGGAGTAATTAATTAATATTTTGTTTAATAATTAGTAATATAAATTAGTATTAGGTAATTTTATTACTTATTTGCATATTACTTTAATTCCTTATTTATTTTGTTAATTAGGAACCAACAAGAGAGGAAAAGAAGCAAAAAGAACAATCCAGTGCTTTCAAACAAGCCGCGCGACTAGCGCCAATTCCCACGCGATCAGCATCAGATTATCAAGATCAAATACTCAGTTCGAAGACCCCGCGCTAGTAGCGCCACTTACCGCGCCAATCACGCCAGATGCTTAAAACCAACCCTTCAACTCGAATAAGCCACGCTATCAGCGTGGCCATCCATGCGAGTAGCGCCAAGATATCAAAATCAGACATTCAGTTCGAATGTCCCATGCGATCAGCGTGGGACACCGCGTTGTTAGCGCCAGAGTTCCAGAACAACTTAATCAATTCGAGCATCCCACATGATCAGCGTGGGACTCCGCGCTGGTCACGCCACAATCACGATATTGCCTGATTTAAAAGATCTGATATTGATTTATATTGGGGAACAGTTCCTTGTTACCTAAATTAAATCTAGAACGTATGGGTGATAAAAAGGAACCTCTGGGACACAGAGAAGGACCTTCTTCTGGACTCTTGAAAGACTTTTTGGAGAAGAAGACATTGAAGACACCTTGGAGAAGATTGGATTCATTAGGGTTACTGCAGAATAGCAACTCTGCTTGTAATTTCTTCTCTTCCTCTGGTAATTCTTCTCTAGGAACATGCTAGTTGTAAGATTAATGTCAGTTATGAGTATGCTTGGCTAAGTTCTTGTATTGTGGTTAGAGCAAGAACCTATGTGAACTCCTCTATGTCTTGTTTGGTTTTAATGAGAATTATCATAATTGCTTTGTTTTATTATGTTCTTCATTGTATTGTTCTTAATTGGGACTGGCCATTCTATTAAGATGCTTAGGATTAGGATTCACAAAAGGGATATTGG
This sequence comes from Glycine latifolia, assembly GCA_013407115.1. Classification (NCBI taxonomy): domain Eukaryota; kingdom Viridiplantae; phylum Streptophyta; class Magnoliopsida; order Fabales; family Fabaceae; genus Glycine; species Glycine latifolia. The sequence goes on from QARZ01039327.1 coordinate 4,072, forward strand.
GATTCTAGTTTCTGAAATGAGTAAAACAACAATTTATCCATTGCCTAGGGATAGGAATGTGTAGTTGCAGCAATTTCAGGATGTATTTGCTAAATGCTTGGTTTAAGAGGGAATCACTAAGGGATTAGGATTTCTAATTCTACTAAAGGGTTAAATTGCTAAGGGATTAGGATTTAGCTAATTATGGGAAAACACATCAGCTGAGTAATTAGAAATAATTCAAGTTGATAATCAATTTAAGTATAGAGGTAGGGATCATAAGGGAATGCGCTCCACAATTGCTTCTCATCACTGCATAACAATTGAATTAAGTTTAGTTACGTTCTCGTTAATTTTATGTTATTTAATTTAAGTTACGTAATTACACAAACTCAACCAATTCTCTCAATTTATTATTTGCCTTTAGATTTCTAAGACGTTAAGTTACAATAAAATTGCATTCAATCCTCGTGGAGACGATACTTTACTTACTCACTTTATTACTTGAAACGAACGATACACTTGCCGATTTCGCAACACGGGTCGTTACAGTAACCCGACCTAAGGTCTATCTTACTACACGCACAAGCTCCTACCAACTGACCCATAAGATCATCTATTCTAGGCAAAGGATACTTATTCTTAATTGTCACCTTATTCAGCTGGCGGTAGTCTATACATAATCTCATGGTTCCATCCTTATTCTTTACTAACAACACTGGTGCTCCCCATGGAGACACATTAGGCCTCACAAACTGCTTATCCAACAGTTCTTCCAACTACTTCTTAAGCTCAGCAAACTCTATAAGAGACATCCCATAAGGGGCTACAGATATGGGTCCAACACCAGGCACCAAATCTATAGAAAACTCTATCTCTCCCAGGTGGTATACCAAATACATCCTTAGGAAACACTCCTGGAAACTCTCTAACAACGGGGAGGTCACCTAGAGAAACCTTGGTCTCTACTTCCAGGTTTGACAAGACCATGTACGCTTGAGCACTTTCTTTCCAAGATGACATAATCAGGTTGGCAAAGATAAACCTCCCATTATTTCTCACATCCGAATTTCTAAGCACAACATTTTTATCAAAACAATTCAACAAAACATGGTTTGAAGATAACCAGCCCATTCTCAAAATAACATCAATCTGGCTAAGAGGCAAACAAATCAGATAAACATAGAATTTTCTATCAGAAATTTTTACAAGACAATTCAAACACACCTCAAAAGTTAAAACAGACCCATTAGTTGGGGTCTCAACCACAAGCTCATCATTCAAAGAATACACAGAAAGTTTAAGTTTCTTTACACACAACAGGGATATAAACGAATAGGTTGCATCGGAGTCGAAAAGCACGAGTAATGGAATCCCGCTTGTGAAACATTTACCTTGGATTAGATCTTTGGATTTTGAAGCTTCGGCACCACTAAGAGTAAAGACTCTCCTTGTGGCTTTCGAATGTCTGGGTTGGTTATGCAAGCCTCCACCATTCTGCTCTCTCTTAGGATATGGGCAGTCCCTTTTGAAGTGACCCTTCTACTTACAGTTGTAACAAAATAGGTCTCCTTGCATATAGTTAGTAGAGACATGCTTGGGCTTACCACACTTGAAACAAGTGATCCGAGTTGGAAAGGTAGTGAGTCTGCTACCATTACCACCAGGGAATCCCAAAGCAGCAGCTCTTTGATTGTTGGTGAAACGACCGCTTCTACTTCGCTTTACGCCATATTTATTTTATTCGTTACGGGTTTTTTTTTTTTTGTAAAAGAAGAATGAAGGCCCATATTAGTTTTAATTGAGTTTGAAAACGATTTTAGAAATTATGAAAGTTTACGCGTTATTTAAATGACGTAGTTCATGACGTTCACATATTCATACCATACAGTCCCTTATTACAAATTAACAGTCCAATACACAGTCCATAATACATATCAAAGTAGAGATCATCAACAAGCAGAGAATCATCACAAAGTCTTCATCACATCTTCTTGTGCAGCATTCATATCACTGTTCCTCTGCTCGCCCAAGAAATTTTGGGGTCATCACAGGTGTCAACCACCAGACACAAAATAGGGTAAGTCATGATAAACAAAATTTAAATATAAACATACATAATAAATATACGTAAATAGTTATATAATAATACAGAGAATTTGTCAAAACGCTACTAAGATTTAATTATCATCTTTTACTCCACACATGTATATTATCTCTTCTTCACACATACTTGTTATGAAATGTAAGAAAATGCATGCTCATCTTATTATATGATGTATGACTGAGATCTCAGGTTCTCAACATCTCAATAATTGTGGCCACAGTCAGATAACTCCACCCTCACCTTAGTGGAACGAACTTATCCATCCGATCGGGGTAGCCCAGTGGCGCGTAGGATTATCACCTCCACTCATGTGATCATCATGGTGGTGTGGTCCTCACTGTCTCAACTACCCCCAAGTTCTGACATCTCTGAACTTATGGACTCAGTTTAGTTATCTGACACACCTCCTCCTGAGGTTCATCTTCACAAATTTACCCCACCGGGTGTATGCACATGAAAATGCATGAGTGATTCATTTTACATCTTTTAATTGTTCTTGTTCTCATCATTCTTCTCAACTTATCATCATCAAAATGATACACTTCTTGATTCCTTTCTCATCATGAATCACCACACATCATGTTTAAATTCTATAACGTTACTTGATAACACATAAGTTTTGTGTATTTCCTCTTTATCACACAGGGAATATTTTTCAAAACACACCAAATATATACTGTTAACAACACTCATATCAATTAAACCAAGTTATACCAAGTGTCATTCAGCTTCATCATACCTCACAACTTTCCTTTCATTACACCTTTGTTTCAAATTAAACTTTTAATTACCTACTTCAAAATTATTATATCTTCTTGATTTAGTCAAAATAATTATGACAACAACAAACGGGAATAAATCAAATTTTAACAAGCAACATTAAAATAATTTATTAAGAGATATCAACAAAAGAAATAGTTAGAGATTATGTAGGGATTATTTCAAAAATAAACTAACTTAAGGAACATAAAAAACATTACATCTAGACAAAATAATTAATCAAAAGATTATTTAAGATAAATAATTTAGAAGAATATGTAAACAACGTAATACATCATTAAACGAATGTATATAAGCAATTAATTACCTAATTAAACGAATACATAGAATTAAAGAAACATTACTAAATAAACTTATTCAAGAATCATCTATACTATCTATTATCCAAAATAATTTTCAAGACATGAATCTAAACCATTAAACATCAAATAGAGAGTTAGATTAAATTGAGTTTGAACTTTCTTTATCTCATCCTCCATCAAATTTAAATAGAAGTTCCATATTACCCATCTTAGTTTTTCCATTTCTCTTAATTTATCAACTCAAATCTTCATTAATCTAGGTAGTAATCTTGAGTAGAGTTTAATATTTAAACTTGGTTTACCAAGACTTCCCCATACCTTGATTGTTTCCTAAAATTGAACAAGCTTGCTCCCTTGACCCTTACTTCACGTGGACTTGCCTTGATTTTGGAATGTTTTCCTTTTATGAAAGTGATAGCTAGAAGTGGTATATGGTGTGTACGATTGATGCTTTGTGTTTTGGATTCAATAAAACTAAAAACAAAAGTCAAGTGGGGTAACTTGAGGGCTGCACGGTTCTTCCTCTTATGGCTGACCAAAAAATGCCTTCATTCACTTCCTTATATAGTAAAGTCAAGATATCAAGCTTTCCTATTGGTTGGTCTCTTTTCCAATTTGGTCCACACATTCCCTTCCTTTTCCATATAATTGCACGGATGGTGTGTAGCTTGGAGAGTTTCATTTGTTCTTTTCTACCTAGCATTTATTATATATATTCTTCTTGTCTCCCTTTGTTCTTATCTTATCTAACATTAATGGCTTTGTCTCCAATTATTCTTTTATCTTTCCACATGCTTGGTTCTAATTGGCTAATCCTTTCTTTCTTTGAATTGGTCCCCCCTTTCCTTTCTTGCCTCACTTTCACGTGGTCCAGCTTGCTCATAGTGCATTCCCTTTGATTTTTATTCAAAACCGTAGGTAACTTAGACTTAGTCATAAAAATTTCTGCCAAAAACCCGTGTCACAAAAATATTCATTCCGAACTCGTTACCCGTTGGATTTTCTTAAAATTTTAATGGTATACTCCTAACTTATATATCTAGCGTTTGACCGTTGGGATCTTAAAAATAATGTTTCTAGCTGTCTACGTATTTGGCCAAAGGAGACAAAATATAATTTGTTTCAAATATCTCTTAAGTATTTGTAACTACCTTCCCACTCGGCTAATGTTTATTGGCTTGTTTCAAGACTTTTCTACATCTTTTCTTGGCTTAGCTTGATCTTCATGTACACTCTCAATTTTGGGTAGACAATTCCATTTGGCCCTTTGTTCCTACGGTGGTGCTTGTAATTTTGCTAAGCTTTTGTATTTTACAAGATTCCAAGCATTAATTGCTACTTTTTACTTTGACCAATGAAATATCTAGACCCCTTATCCCTTCATGTGACCATTCTTGACTTTTCTACAAGTTTTCCTCCATTTATCTTGCATCACATGGTCAAAGCTTAATCTAGTATTCCAAATTAATCTAGTTTTCCTTTTATTGCATGTAATAGTAAAATTCTATTTTCTCATTGGTCCATATTGACTTTAATTATTAAAATTCTAAAAATCTTATTAGCAAATTATAATTTCTAATCATCCTAAAGTATTGCCTTAAATCCATATGAGTATAAAAATATTGGGGTGTTACAGTTGGGACGATTACCATATGGCTTAGGAGGGATGGTGTAATGTTTTCTACAGTTTGGCAGCCCAGTCTTCTTGTTCTTCATTGGCCTGTATTCTGATAATAGGCCGCTTTGTCTCGGGAATCCTCATCCCATATCCTGCACATGTTGACCAACTGTGGGAACTGGCGGACACCTTGATAGTTCACAGCTTGCTTTACCTCAGGTCGCAAGCCATTCAGGAACTTCACACACTTGGAACTTTCACCATCTCTTCCTTGGTAGTGAGCGAAGTACCTTACCAACTCTTCAAACTTAGCTGCATACTCAGCTACCGTCATGTTTCCTTGCTTAAGTTCTAGGAATTCCATCTTCTTCTTGTTCCTAACATCTTCAGGAAAATACTTCTCCAAAAATGCCCTCTTAAAGGTTTCGCAAGTGACCACTTGACCTTCAGCCTCCATGCATTGGCGAGTGTTATCCCACCAATACTTAGCTTCTTCTACTAGAGTGTAGGTGATAAAAGAAACTTTCTGCTCCTCTGGACATGCCATAACCCAGAAAACCTTCTCAATCTCCCGTATCCAGTTCTGGGCACCATTCGGGTCGTACCGTCCACGAAAAGAAGAAGGATTGTTGCACTGAAAGCGGTCCAACCCTTGATATTCCACAGCTCCCGCAGCTTCTCCTCTATTTTGGTTCCCCAAAGCCTGAGCTAAGGCTTGGAGGGAATCAGCCATAGCACGGTCATTCCTACCAGCCATCACTTCCTGCGCATAGCAAGAAGTGAAAACCTGGAAGTAATACACACAAAAAAACACAAAACAATCCTACACCGTCTCTTTCACTCTTTGTATTCCTGAATGCTTGTTGTAATGTCCCTTTGCGTTATCACGAATTATACAGATGGCTCGTCTGATAACTCATAACAAGGCATTGAAATATATGGTATACCAGACATAAGAAATACAAATACACTGTGACTATGCTAATAACAACACTATACGCAAGTTTCAAACACAAACAGTCCAAGTCAGCACAAAACATTCAACAAACAACCTAACATGCACAGAGAAACATAGTAGACTCATAACTCACTGGCCGAAAGGTTCGACTTGCTCTGATACCACCAATTGTAATGACCCGCCTAGTCGTTACTGTATCACTAACTCTTTTCCGAAATCTGATCCATCATTATTGTGGCTCCAACCAAAAAGAGATCTTCCTCCAAGTCACCTAATGTTGTCTGTCTGCTCACATGAACAAAGGTTCGCAGTCATCACAGGTACCAATCCACACGGTACGAACAAAGGAAATGTGAGTTTATCATGTAAAAACAACAAGTAATAGATAACAGTAGTTAGAGAAGGCAATCCAAAACATCACAATATCATTTCATCATGCAACAAATGAGAACAATGATCCAAATACATTCCACAGTCAACCTATAATGCTTAGAATGATGCATGCTCCTGACTCATCTCTCAGCATGCAATGTGGTACCATCCCGGAAATAGTCCAACACAGGGAGATAATGTAGCAGGATGTCAGGGTCACTTTGTCGTACACAGGCTGCTCTACAACCAATCATCCTATTTTCGTAAAACGAATGAAGTATGTCACGTGGGTATCATCAATGCATGATCCGACTAGGAACAAATCCTTCCTTGCAAGGGTGACCCACCATGCACCCTCCATGTACATACATACTGCCCTAACATGGGCTCACCGATGCAATGACCGTGGCTAGGAACAAATCCTTCCTCGCAAGGGTAACACCGATCATTGCACCATCTGGTATATATATAGCATACAACCACAGCATCATCAATATTATCACCTCATATACCTACCTTCACTATTCCAACTTTATCATATACAATCATTACTTACACATCAATCGTAAACGAGTCGAGATGGTCCACTAACTAGGCAGCACTAGTTAAAAAGAATAAATTGAGCCTAGCAGTACTAGCCCGGTAGCAGCTCAAAAGAGAAAAAATGATCCCCGGAAAGGAACCTGGTCGCTCTAAAGAAAAGGTGATGAGCTCAACATCTCTAAAGAGAAGAAACGAGCCCGGGAAAGGAACCTGGTAACTCTAGAGAAGTGGAAACGAGCTCAACATCTCTAAAGAGAAGAAACGAGCCTGGGAAAGGAACCCGGTAACTCTAAAGAAGAGGAAACGAGCTCAACATCTCTAAAGAGAACAAACGAGCCCGGTCGCTCTGAGGAAAAGGAAACGAGCTCAACAGCCCTAAAGAGAAAGAGCAAGCCCGGGAAAGGAACCCGGTCGCCCTAAAGAAAAGAAGACGAGCTCAACATTCTTAAAGAGAAAAACGAGCCCGGGAAAAGAACCTGGTCGCTCTAAAGAAAAGGAAACGAGCTCAACAGCCCTAAAGAGAAGTAACAAGCCCAAGAAAGGAACCTGGTAACTCTAAAGAGGAGGAAACGAGCTCAACATCTCTAAAGAGAAGAAACGAGCTCGGGAAAGGAACCTGGTCGCTCTAAAGAAAAGGAAACGAGCTCAACATCCCTAAAGAGAAGAAACGAGCCTGGTAACTCTAAAGAAGAGGAAATGATCTCAACATCTCTAAAGAGAAGAAACGAGCCTTGGAAAGGAACCCAGTAACTCTAAAGAAGAGGAAATGAGCTCAATATCTCTAAAGAGAAGAAACGAGCCCGGGAAAGGAACCCGATCACTCTAAAGAAAAGGAAACAAGCTCAACAACCCTAAAGAGAAGGAACGAGCCTGGGAAAGGAACCCAGTTGCTCTAAAGAAAAGGAGACGAGCTCAACATCTCTAAAGAGAAGAAACGAGCCCGGTAGCACTAACCTGGTAGCCTTCGCCTCCACAAACACACCGTTAAAAAGATGTTTTGGGAGTTCACAGCAACAGGCATCAACTTCCTGGACAGGGGATTCTTACAACATCAATATCTTCACACAAAAACACCATCAATCCTAACATTTTGCATCCCAATCGTTAAAAGACGTAGATTTTCTTGAAAATCAGCACACAACAGGGACATGCAATTATCTTCAAAGTTGGACTTCCTGGCCCCTAACTATGGTATCTAAAACTGATTATCAACATAATAAACTCCCCTTACCTAACCAGGAGTCCTTCTATTACAGTATAGCGATGTTATAACACTATCCTTTGAAGCATGAGCTTGTCCAAACACAACGCTCTCAAGGAAGCCAAGAAAAGAAAGGTTGGGGCTCCGTTCTTGTTCGAACTTCAAGAAGGGTTTTCGAAGACTTCTGCTCTGGTCACGAGATTCCTCTTGGCGTAGGGGTTCCGTGGCAAGCTATAGTGGTCCTTGGTGGTTCAAAGTGGTTGAAGGAAGTGGTTTTAGGGTATGGAAAGTTAGAGAGAAAAGGGAGAGAAAAGCACAAAAGAAGAAAGAACACGCTTCCGCTGCGCCCCTCTGATACTTATATATAGATGACTTGACAAGCTCACTAGGCGTGTACGTACAGCAACCACAGACCAAACAAAGTTTACTTAACCTAACATTCACCAAACACTCATACCAAGACAAAAGCCTAACAAAACAGAAAATTATGAAGTAAATTAAACAATAAAGCAACATAACACACATCAAACATCTATCTCAAAAACTCAAAATTTCAGGGTGTTACAATGATTGCCAAATACATCCTTAATTTCTTTTTACAGGGACCATCAGCCTTCCCTATGGCAGGATCCACATGAACCACTGGTCTTTCGACACTGACGGGTCTGGTAGCCAATGATCTCAATCGTGTTGCTTTTCTAGTCTTCTTCGACGTAGACGGCAAAGGTATGTCTCAAGAGGAGGATGGGAGCTCAGTGGTGTAGTCATGTGCCTGTTAAAAACAACATTAATTAAAGTAAAGTGAAAAGTAAAGTAAGTTATCAAATTGTAAATGTGGAAACAAGTAAATATAAAAAAGATTACATTAAACGATGTTAATTAATTATCCTTTATCATGATCATTATGATTTGAATGAACATTGTTAACTTCTTCTCCTTTGATGTTAGGCATTTGTGTCGTTAAAGGAGGGAGACCAGTATTGTAACGACCCCGTATGCATCCGGTTTATTAACATTATAATATGGTCTTAAGTGCAACAATATATATAATTTAATATAAAAATAAAATTTATGTTACCAGAAAAAAAGAGAAGGAGCCATAAAAAAGGACATTTTGATATTATCTGATTTTTTTTTATTTCAAATCATAGGAATCAATCTGTATCTCTTATTTATGTTTGATCGTGTTTTAATTACAAGTATTTTTTCAAATAAAGTACATTCCATTCAAATAAATCATTGTTATTCAATATTCATGGGAATAAAAAGAGCCCGACTAGGTACTGGCCGGGCTCTTTGGCTGTAGAAAAACAAAAAAGGAAACTAAAAAATAGAAGAATATAGAATATAATAATGAATCGAAATCAAATAGGAAAAAAAGAGATAAGATAATAAATAAGATAAAAAGAAGTCTACTTAATATATTAAGTAAACATGGAAGCATTAAAATAAAACAAGACGTCATCTTACGTCATACAATACAACTAAAACATTATGTATGGAATTTTTATATACATCCCGGCACCCGAGCTTTGTTCCATAAGATACATCATAGTACAACTCATATCGGGTTACAAAATGTACAACAAAATTGAGCCAACAGGCTCGCTCAAAACCGCTTTCCTATTTTCACTCCTTTGAACCCAACCTCGTGTAACGACCCCGTATGCATCCGGTTCATTAACATTATTTTATGGTCTTAAGCGCAGCAATACTTAACGTAAATTAAGTAAACACGAAAGCATAAAAAGAAAAAAAATAAGACGTCATCATACGTCATATAATACAAACTAACATTATGTATGGAATTAATATACATCCCGGCACCCGGGTTCTGTTCCAAAAGATGCATCATAAACAAACCCATACCGGGTTACAAAAGTAAAATAAAATCGAGTCAACCAACTCGTAAAAGACCGCTTTCCAAAATCCACTTCCTCGAATCTGGTCTCGTCCCTTTGTCCAGGATCCTCAATTGACAGCCAACTCGGCCTCGGCCTATCCTGCCTATCAGTTAAGATCCACCGAACAACCCCTACTCGGGTCTCTTAGCTCGGACCTCGTCCTCCATTCTTTGGCTATCACCTGCAATATAAGTATAATCCCCAACCGGGGTGAGAGACAATCTCAGTAAACTCAGGGTTCTTGGAGACTCACCTCCCCCTGGTTCACTTCCACAGTACATAGCATTTATATTGGCATTACAAATAACATAGCCAACCCGGCCTTTAATAAAATAATACATGTACATAACCACACCACATACCATTCCAATTCCAATATGCAATTTAGCTAGCCAATGCAGATATCATACACAATTGCATATAAGATATACAAGTTAGAGCTCCAGTACACATAAAATGCACTCTTGTATATCTTCCAGTGTACTCCGCGTACACATCACGTATCTCCGCCTAAGGTCCCAGACCCCGGACTCCACGTGAATTCCACCAAAGACATGCACAAATGTATAACCAGATATACAACTTAGCCAACCAGAGCACTCCACGTACACAATTGTATATCCCGGTTATACAAATTAGACAACCAGTGCACATCTCCATACATGTATGTTTTCAAT